>CANNZV010000750.1:0-226648 GCA_947561585.1 Caprella mutica
GATCAATAGGATGGTCAATCATCTACCATGCTGATGGAACTTTGGTTCTAAATGCAGGGTGTCCCCCCTAAAAAAAACGACTTTAAATTAGTATATTTCAACAACTACTGGAGAGACAGTTTTAAGTATAATTTTGTTTGTTGAACTTTTCTCTATCTACAGTTACATTTTCATAAAGATTTATTAATTTTTGTGAATGTTATAAAATTTTTATTGATGGGTGGTGAAAATGGCTTTGTGTCAATGGTCAGAAAACGGATATTGAAGTAAGTTCAAACATAAAATATATCTTTATTAGACAACAATTCTACAAATAAAATAAATTTATTTTCAGGTTTTAAAATTAATAAAATAACTATTTTTTTTATAAATTATTGTGTTTAAGTACAAAAAGTAAGGTACAAGTTTAAATTTTTGCAATGGTCGTTCAAATCACCCATACAAAATAAAAGTCAGAGTGATGATTTTAATTTCCACTGTGATGAAGTCGGTAAAAGTTAAAATCAGGAAGGTTTTTCTAATAAGAATATTGCAGACTGTTTGGATTAATTACTTTTCCGTTCATGTAAACTACAGCTTCGTCTCCAATGATAATATCTTTTACAAAAAGAAAATGTCTTAGCCGTGTTTACATTGTCAGTCACAAGCTAGGGAATACGCGTGGTGATCACTGAGCATTCGACAGTGTCACCACGAAAGTGTTCACACTGTACTACAGTACGTCAGTGAGGTTAATAGTTAGTGTGCTTTCAGTCTGTGTTTAGCTGTGAGAAAGTCTAATAATATGGTATTTGACTTGCTATAGAAAAGAAAGAGAAGGTTGCTGCAGAGCCTCGCACACCCTCCTCTTCCTGTTGCTAACAGCGAACTGATGATTGATGAGTGAAAAAGTGCCACTCACCGAAAGTGTGGTGATTCGAACGAACACTGTCCGCTTTTCAATTTCAGTGCGAGACAGCGTTTCATGGTGAAATTTGACACTTTGTGGTGAATCCCTTGGTGCCGACTGACAATGTAAACACGGCCCAGTTGACGAATTTTCTATGACGTCAAAAATCTGTTTCAAGAAGTTGAAGTCTGTCTTAATTCGATCGATTGAAGATTTCGAGATATTTTGTTCATTTTTCCTAACAAAAACATTTCTATTTTCTGAAAGGAGTTTCTGAACAAAATTGATTTTGTCTTCAGATCGTACTATCCTCTGGCAACCTGAACGACCATTGTTAAAATTTAAACTTGTGCCTTCCTCTTTGTACCTAGCTATAAACACATTTTTCCATATTGTCAATAACATTTGCATGCCAAAATGCACAATGAATTTAATGTGAACTCGAAATATCATAGCTATATATTTCTTCTTACTTTAGGAGTTTTCTGCATATCTTAACCAAATAAAAGATTATGTTCCGTGGAAAAGATTTAAAATTAATGGGAAATCCATAGTATAAAGGGGATATTTAAACTCAACTTAGACAGTTTTTTCAGGTTTCAAGCTTTCGAATAGAAAGATTTCTATTCATCATCAGGAGAAGGTGTAAAACCCGGACCTGACAATGAATTGGCAGTGGTAAATCAAACTATTTTCTTTTCCAATTCTAACATCTTTCATATGTTTTATATATTGATTTTAATGCCTTTAAAACCTGAAAATAAATTTATTTTATTTATAGAGTTGCTGTCTAATGAAGATATATTTTATGTGTGAACTTGCTTCAATATCTGTATTCTGTCCATTTGCGCAAAGCCATTTTCACCACCCATCAATAAAATCGTTATAACATTTACACAAATCCATAAATCTTAATGAAAATTTAACTGTATATAGAAAAAAGTTCAAAAAACAAAATTATACTCAACATAAAACTGTATCTCCAGTAGTTGATGAAATACACTAATTTAAATTTGGGTTTCGTTTTTCTTGGACTCCCTGTATATTCAATTGTATATATTAATTATTCAAAACTGATGTGATTCTGTTTCTTTTTGTGTGCTCATGCTATAAGATTTTCAGGGTGGGGCGTAAGTTTGGAAGCAATTTTTCAAACATTAATATAATTCTTAAAAATAAGTTCCTAAGTAGGTCATAGGGTTTGAACTATAGTAGAGACACTACATTATGACATGGCAGTGTTATTTTTTACAAAAATTAAGTCAATTCAAAAATGTCAGACAAAAGAGAAGCCATTATTGCTCTACACCGTGCCGGGAAGTCAGATTCCGTCATTTCAAAGACTCTCTCAATAGTGAGATCGACTGTTTGGAAGTGTGTGAAGCGTTTTAATGAGAGAGGAGACTTGACTGATCGTCCAAGAAGTGGTAGACCACGCTCACAACGCACCAAACAACTGATAAATGTGCCCGAGAAAAGATCAGGAGGAACCCGAAAAGGTCAATACGATTGTTAGCCAAAACAGCTAATGTGAGTCCCAGAACAATGAGAAGAGTTGTCAAAGAAGACCTAAAGATGTCCTCTTTCACCCTCCAAAAGAGACAGATTCTGTCAGAAGCTGTAATGAAAGAGAGATTAGAGAGAAGCAAAGCAACTTCTGAGAGAATTGAAGTCTGGCACGGCTGGTGAAATTGTTTGGTCTGACGAAAAAATTTTCACAGTGGAAATGGCTCACAACCGGAGGAATGACAGAATAATTGGTAAAAGTGCAAAAGACATCCCATACAACCAAAAAACTGTCCACAGAACTATGAAACCTGCTTCAGTAATGGTCTGGGCCGCCGTTTCAGAAACTTGGAGATCTCCTTTAATTTTTGTGGAACAAGGCGCCAAAATCGATGCTAAATGTTATATTGAGAATATCTTGACGCCAATGTTGGAGTTAGCTAAGGATCACTTCGGTAATGACACTCTATGGACATTTCAGCAAGACGGCGCGACTTCACATACTGCAAATGTCACTCAAAACTGGTGCCATGACCATCTTCCACGGTTTTGGTCCAAAGAAATGTGGCCTCCTTGCTCCCTAGATGTTAATCCTATGGACTTTTTCGCAGTGTGGATGATTTAAAGCGTTCGCTCCAGAGATCTTGGAAGGAAATTTCAAAATAACAGTTGCGTGCCGCAGTAGGAGGAGTTCGGAGGAGATTTGAGGCTGTTATTTAAAACAAGGGGGGACATTTTGAATAAATTTATGATTTTTGAATTCTTAAAACCCTTATGTAATAATACATAACTGTAAATTATTAAATATATTTTTCGTTGGATTATAATATGCACTTTCATTTGCTTCCAAACTTACGCCCCACCCTAACATAAGATCGCCAAGAATAAGTAATTTCAACCAAGAATAAGTAATATGAAAACTCTCTGATTTCAATCGATATTTTTGTGCTTCTGTGATATCCACCTGATGGAACGCGTTGTTGGTGATAAATTTTATATAAACAAAAATTGAAGAATGGTTTCTTCTATTCTATGATTTTTATGTATCATTGGTGTGTACTCAAAAAAGAGAATCATCATAAGGCTACCTAGGATAATTTAATCTACTAAATTCCCATCATACATTCTCTTTTGATAGAAATATGAATGAGAGCATATTACATCACTGAAATAAAATTGCATTTTAGTCGTCGTTACTTTCAGAATAAGATAATTGTACTAACTACTTTCATTTTGTTAATTTTCCTTTGTTCTTGTAGCTGAGACTGACAAGCTGTGGAAGTTCCTGAAAATAGGCAATCGTCAAAGCAAAACTCCATCTACTATACTTGAGTACATAAAAATTCACAGTCAAAGAACTGCAAGAGACCCCTACGTCTTATACAGAAATAGTACAAAACAGTGGAATTCCTGGAGAACTAAAATTCCAAAAGAAAATTACGATTTTCTTGCTATAGAGAAAAAATGTGAGAAGGCAATGCAATATAGTGGTTATATTCCTCTTAACGAGAAAAAAAAAATTGATAATATGGAGATTGAAACTTTGGGTGTACACAGTTTAAATAACTGTGAATAAATAAAAAGAACTGAAAATATTTAATCACTTCTTGTTTGGTGAATTACACTTTTTGTCTGAGAACAGATACTATTATTATTTTATTTCATTAAAGTAGATGTAATAATTTGTCTAGATATAATTCATGTTCTTCATTCAGTCAAAAGTAAAAAGAATATTTCTGCAGTGATCCACAAACATTATGTTATAAGAAATAGAGATGATTTAGTCTCCGCCTTTCAAAGTTAACATCCAATCGGCATTCCTAGTCCTACTTAGACAGTTCTAGGAAAATTTCACTGAGGAAAGTTCCACTGCAGAAGATTCCACTGGGAAAATTCCACTGTGAAAAAATCCACTGCAGAAGATTCATTTCACTGTGAAAATTCTACTGAGGAAAATTCTACTGAATACAAATATCTTTTTGGAATGACAAATAAGCGTTCATTTTTTCGAATTTAAAAAACTTTTTTCTAAGGAACGAAATTTTTTTTTGGTTTCTATATTAATTTTATATGGAACAGTTCTTGAATAAAATTTACACAATGCATTAAAGAAGAGAGACTGCCATTGTGAATAGTGCCTAAGAAATGTAATAAATTAGTTTATAGAGAAAAGAAAATAAGAAGAGAGATATAGGAAAGTTTATATATGTACTATAATAATGAAGATGAACAGTTTAATAGAGTTACCTTAGGCAGATTACTCTATTAAACTGTTCATATAAACTTTCTTTTATCTCTCTTCTCATTTTCTTTTTTCTATATACTAATTTCTTAGGCACTATTTAAATGGCAGTTTCTCTACTGTGTGCAACTGCATACATCTTACTACCCTTGTTTTTTCAATTTATTAATATTTTCAATCATTAAATTTATTTGCAGATTAACTTGAAAATGTTAAAGTGAAATCCTAGGAAAAAGTTCCTGGTTGATTTTTAAATATTCGATTTTGTTTAGTGGAATTTTCCTCAGTGGAATATTCCTCAGTGGAACTTTCCTCATTGGAATTTTCTAAGTGGAAATTTCCGCAGTGGAATCTTCCGCGCACCTACTTGACTTGTGGTTGTAACTTTTTCGATCCTCCAACAGCTTCAAAACCCAAATTCAATTTTTCGCTATTAAAATCAACATATCAATTTATTTATAGATATAAATAATTAAGGATTTAAATTAGTAAACTAACTTTCAACAAAATTATGAGAATCTACCTCTCTAAACACTTTCAAAATAACATCAATAACATGACATCAATAACAATTTGTTTCTTTTCAATTGTTCTAATTGATCAAAATCACTACTGCACTTTCTCTGGATAATTTTTTGCAATCATATATTCTACCCAAAAATATATAAGGGTTTGAACTTAAATTTTTAGAGCCTGTATTGCCTATACATATATTTTTCTCTTAGTTCAATAATGATGTTTGTGATTGTAAATGAGTGATAGTAAATCATTGTAATATTGTTTTATTTATTATATAATTATACACGTATGTCTCTGAATTATTATTACATTCATCCATTTTTATTTTTTAGTACCTTATCATATACCTTAGTCATATTTTATTTTATATTGATATTTTTTCGTTCTTTTCACAAACCGAATTAAAAGACATCTTTAGACAAAGAATTTGAATGTAAATTGCAGGCATATTTGCATATTAATCGATGAATTACGTATTTTTTAAAACTTTTTATTGTCCTTTGTTCAAAAAAAAATGTAATCTTCATAAACTTTGCTCTCCTCTATAATAATAAATGGGTTACCTGCAATGGACTTTAGAAAAAAATTTATGTTTTCTTTTTATATTTATATATTTGGAAAAAATTAAAATCTGTATCTATTATTTCTGAATAAATCTATTAACAGTACTATTATTATTATACTTTGATATATTTGTATGCACAAAATGCACAATGAATTTAATGTGAACTCGTAAAATCATAGCTATATTTCTTCTTACTTTAGGAGTTTGCTGTATATCCAAATAAAATATTAGGTTTCGTAGAAAAGATTCAAACTCAACGGGAAATCCATATTCTTTATGAGGTTATTTAAACTAAACGTTGAAAGTTTTTTTCTGGTTTCAAGCTTTCGAATAGAAAGATTTCTATTCATCATCAGGAGAAGGGTGGAAAACCTGGACCTGACAATGAATTGGCAGTGGTAAATCAAACTAATTTCTTTTCCAATTCTAACATCTTTCATATGTTTTATATACTGCATTGCCTTTATTTATTACAAGGAAATTTGTGATGGTATTTGTTGATTTATTACCTCAATATAAGTTGAACGGGGCTAATATTCTCTGTAATCTTTCACTTGTCCCCGAAAAGTATGGTGCAGCTATGATTTTTTTTCTATGTCATCAGTAGAGTCAGTATCGTATACATATTAAAGATGTTAAAATAGGAAAAGAAAATAGTTTGGTTTACCAACACTCACGAGACACTTGGCACACCTTCAATTTTTCAGACACCAAAGTTTTACATTAAAAATCAAAATATTTGGCACCGTAGAAGATTAGAATCATTCTATACACTGCATCATCAAAATTAAAATATGATGCAACACCTGCATTGATACCCATTGTTAATAAATGCCGTAACTGAGTTATAACACATCTTTAATTTTAAGAGTCAACAGGAAACTTTGAAACATTATAAAATAAATTGAAAATAGATGTGTGAACATGAGGATCTTTGAATAAGGAAGATTAAAAAATAGATATATAGCTATAGAGGTTGGCCGTTTTTATCGCGCCTCTATAGTTTGATGTGCATAGGAATAGAGAATACATATAGTAACTAGAATCGAAAATAAAAATAATAATGAAATATAGAATAATGAAACTGAAAGAAATAGATATATAGCTATATAGGTTTACTGTTTTTTTACATGTTGGTGTCTGATTTGAGTATGTGTACATTTTGAGTTGGTGTTTGTTTTGAATCTGTGTCCGTTTTGGGTTTGTGTTCGTTTTGAGTCTGTGACCGTTTTATTGTGGTGATTGCTGTAAGTTTACCTTTGTGCGGAGACTAATGGCAATAGGCATTAAGTTGGTGGGTTTTAATTGTTTGCTAGGGTAAAATATTCAGCAAAATCTTTGTTTTATATATTCCAGATACACTACAGTACTTGATAAATGTAATTGTTATAATATGTATGAGTGAGTGACTATTTGCATAATAATGTCTCGCGACTGAGAGTAGTTGAAGGCAGAGAGAATAATAAAATTTGGTGAGTGTAGTTACGGTACCTATCTATGCCACGCTATTTTAGATATTGCATTATCTGTGCTTGGTTATACATACGATCACAATTTTGGGTTGAGCTTCAGTTGTAAATTTGCTGCTCATATTCATTAAAGAGAATAAAAATAGTACCTATAATTAAGTATTAATATATTTTATCAATGGTGGAATTATCTACTGCTTTTTATATAGGGAATTGAATTGTTGTCCTGGTGTTAAATTTTAATAATGGTTGCATTTTACAGTTTTAATAAAAACTTTAAAAAAAACTTAATCATTCCTATTTATTTTTTCTCAGCACTACATGATCTGCAATTACTAATACAGTTCGTTCCAAGATAATAATATCTTGAAAAGCACTGTACGTATAAGTCGTTATTTTCTTTTCCATTGAAACCCATTGGTCTAAAAAGTCTATTTACGCCTAGAGCATAGGTATAGCTAACAAGTCATTCTTTCAATGCTTTTCCATTAAATTGCATTTCTTCATAATTGTTTTTTTTAATCATTTACTTTTCTAGTACATTATTTTCCTACTAAATTGCCTATCCAGTAAATTGTTTTTTTAAAGTCTTTTCAGTTAATTTATTTTCTAAATCGTCGTTCCAGTAAATTTTTTTTTCTAAATTATCGTTCCAGTAAATTTTTTTTTCTAAATTGGTTTTCTTATAAATTGTGTCTACTAAATTGCTTTTCTTGTAAATAGTTTTTGAAATAATTTACTTATCTGGTAATTTATTTTTACATAAATTGCCAAACCAATTGGGTTTTGTGAACACCTGAATAACAAATGTTCTGATATCTAATATCCGTAAATTGATGATATTTCAATATTGCATGGTGAAAAAAGATAATTACTGTTAACCATATTGTATTTATGAAAACGGAAAAAAAATAAATGTGATAATATATAATAGAACGATATAGCTTTTCTTTAAAGACAATATTTTTGTATTAGAAACAAGAACGCTATAGCTGTGTATATTTATTTCTATTTTTATACAACATGGTGAACATAATCAATTTAAGCATGAACTTGAAATTTTATCTATGAATGATCAAGTAGTCCATGAATTATAGTAATTATAATTCATGCCATTTATTATCCATTTATTATAGTTCCATTAATGATTTCAACTTTTTTGATAATCTAGAAAATTTTCATGATAAAATTTTCTTTAAAATAGAAAAAATCTTTTTAACAATGATTAGATTATATATGTTTTGCGCAATTTTCTCATATCTTACTCCTCGAAATCTTGTCAGTTTCACAACGAAGGATTTCTTAAAAATGATTAAAAAATAGTCGATCAACTTTTTAATCAAATTGTACAAAAAGCATCTACAATTTCCAAGAGATCAAGTAACTTTTCGGAATTGTTAAAAAAAATAATATTATCTGAATTGTATCATCACGTAAGTTGAAAATAACAGTATGAAAATGTTAAAATAATTATGCTGATGAGGCAACCTGTCATAGCTGGACAACGATGTGGTTGTGTACGTAAATATTACAGTAAAACTCCTGAGTTATGAAGTTTTTTTTATGAAGCTCCCGAGTAATGAAGGACCTGAATTATGAAATGATCCTGAGTTATGAAGTATTTTATTTGTTAAATCATAGAAAACGATAATTCTTGAGGTATAATTATACCTTTTCCAAGTCAAGTTCTCAGAAGAGAATAATGAATTGGCAGAATTGAAAATCATATTGCAGAAGTGAAAATGAAAAATACAGGTATGACAAGCAATTACAATATAGAAGTTTTTTTTAATGAAAATTACAACTTCAATGCAACAGTGGGGTTTTGCAGTCTTCTCCACCAGACTCTACCATATAATAAGATAATACTCTATTATAGAATAATACCCAATTATAGAACAATACCCTATTGTAGGATGAGACCCAATAATTGTTAAAGGTAAGGATGATATTCAATTATAGAATACCACCTATAATTGTGTATTATCCTATAATGGAGTATTATATATGAAAATGTAAATCAGGAAGGCAAAGACTTACTATAAAGTTTAGGTTATCAATAAATCGGATTTATTGAGTATAAGCTGTTTTTATTTTATTGTTTGAGATTTAAATGATGTGTATTTTTTGTTAATGATTTAAATTTAGGCATAATTGACTACTACAATGATATAATTAATTTTTGTACAATAATGTGTTGCTATATTGATTTTCCACAACATTTACTTATTATTTGTTTTTAATTACCTTAATTTTGTATAAAATTTAGTGCTCACAGCACATCCAAGTAAGAATAATATTTGTCATAGTTATCCCTCAATGACAAAAATTCTCTATGATTTTAATCACAGAAAACTATCATTGCACACGAATTATGAAGTGGCTCTGAGTTATGAAGTAACCATTACTTCATAACTGAAGTAAGTAACCATTACTTCATAACTCAGGAGTTTCACTGTACTATGTACACTGCTATACAGGGTGGCGCAAAAAAAAAAAAAAGGAAACCCATTTTCAAATTAGTTTATTTTACAAACTATCTAAGCTAGAAAATTTCTTAAAACATAGTTTTATCCGCTTACTTTTTTTGCATCTATCTTGATAATCTGTTGAGAGTTACCACAAAACTTGAACATCCTGCAACGATTTAAAATAAAAGTAAAAAAAAGTGCTTGCCCGATGACGAAAACCACAAAAAATTCATAATAGGAATAATTTATTTCCATATGCTAGTAGTAAAAATTAAATCCTACTATTTTCCATTCAATTTACATATATGTTATTGACTCTTTCATTCATGGAAATACATCTTCATCACCAATCACGATGTCTTCTACAAAATGCGAATTTCTTTGCAGAAACCTTTTTGCAAAATTTAGTCAGTGCAGTTAATCAGCTCTAAGAGTTCGAGCCTTAAATGCTTCTTCAAAGGATGATATCTAAAATCGTGTTTTAATAACTAACAATTTAGTGAAATGTATCTTAAATGACATCTAATCCTTACCCTCTGATTGATATTTTTGGGTTATCAATAAACTGTTCATAAAAAAGATTAATGTTTTCATGTGTTCATTCTTTTCTCGTGCGACATGATCACTTTTTGTTCAAATTTAAAGTGGTTTCTTCAGTTTTGAACTTATTACATTTGTCAATTCGGTTTTATAGTTGGTGGAAATCTTTCCAGAAAGCGTTGTTCAAAATGAGGTTCCAGTGTTTAAAAAGTTTGTCACAACAAAGACTCTTTGTTCTTTTGAAATCTGCATTTTGAGGGTTTCGAATAGGAGATAAAAATTAACGGCGAGATAATTTTATAAAGATATCAATTTTATCTCAAAAATCAAATTTCAAATGGTAATTAATTTTTTATTTTCTCTTATTTTTAACAGAAAATAATAAAATTTATGATTTTTACATAAATACAAAATGATTTATAGCGTCAACTCGGGTAATTTCCCCGCACCTAGAATGTGTGGGCATTACCCCGCACCCCCCTTATCTCCAAAACTATTTGGAAATTTAAATTTCTGTTTACGGCGTTAGAAAGAGCAGGTTTTCAACCCTCAGGACAAATAATATTATTCATGTTAGGTTTCAGAAGTATTTTAAAACATTTTTTAAATAGGACACCATAAAATTATGCACCAAACATTTGCATGATTTGCTGTAGAATCCACAATTCTTTATCAAATTTGATCACGTTTGTGACATATTATAGGTTATTAGCGTACTTTAATATATTAACTACTTTTTTGTTTCAGGTCAGCTAAAAATTGACTACATGGCAACAAAGTAGTGCGGGGTTTTGCCCGGCATGTAAAAATATGCAGGGCATTATCCCGCACTTTTACAATTCAATAAAAATTTAATGTTGAATTTTCAGCATGATAAGATATAATAACCATAGATAATTGTGTAGCATGTACACATACAGTGTGTAGTGTGTATATATACAGTGTGTAGGGTGTGTACATACAGTGTGTAGTGTATGTGCAAAAAGATGCCCGCCTAAATTTTTATTATGCAGGAGTATTTATACACCAACAAAAAACGTATAAACTCTTGTCTGTAACATGAATCTGACTTCACAGAAATGAACTCAAACTAAGTTTCTGATGTTTCTGCAACATTTAAAGTATATTTTAACTTATAACTTTTTCGTAATAGTAAATTATTACAGGTGGCTCAATATTGAGGTGGCTCAATATTTATTTTCAGGTGGCTCAATATTGAGGTGGCTTAATGTTATATTTCCAGGTGGCTCAATATAATATTTTCAGGTGGCTCAATATTGAGGTGGCTCAATATTATATTTTCAGGTGGCTCAATATTGAGGTAACTCAATATTATATTTTCAGGTGGCTCAATATTATATTTTCAGGTAGCTCAATATTGAAGTGGCTCAATATTAACTCTTAACTTTCATAGGTGTTACTTGTTCAAACACATGACGCTATTTCCAAATGTTGTACTAGCATACTTTTAACATTGTTACTAAGAGTTTAGAAGCTGCTCTTTATGATGGTGTAATCCAAATTTGGATTGATCTCTTAGTTTCCAAGTTAATAGGGGTGCAGGCCATTAACCTGCAATGCAGGATATTGCCTGGGGTGGTGCAGGGCATTACCCTGCAGTGCGGGATAATACCCTTAATGGTGCGGGATTAATGCCCTCTTTGCTAGGTTAGCAATTTTTTTAGTAAGAGTTGAATAACTATTAACCCATTGGTCATAGGGCTAAGCCGTTTTGTATGAATAAAATAAGTGACTACCTCTTTCTTTTGCATCTTACAGATCTTCTCTATCTGTAATAATTTTTAGAGATAATTAGACTTGCACACTAAGTGCGGGGCAATGCCCGCGTTGACGCTACCTCTCAAGATTTTTTTTCGTATATTTCATCCTTGCGCAAGCCCTTTTTATTTATCTTTTTTTTAAATTGCTGCAGGATGTTTAATTTCTATCGTAACTCTTAATAAGTTATCAAGATTGATGCAGAAAAAGTAAATGAATACAACCGTGTTTATAGAAATTTTCTAGCTTTGATAGTTTTAGTTTATAAAATAAACTAGTTTGAAAATGAGTTTCCTTTTTTTTGCGCCACCCTGTATGGCTGTGCTCACATGAATCTAACCGCACTAATCCATACTGTCAGTATCTCTCTGTCCAGAGAGATCTTAACAACTTTGTGATAACCATGATAGTTTTTGTTAATTTTTCAGTGAATTATGCGAAAAAAACTTTGTGACTCCTCTCCTTCTTTCTATGTAGTATGTCCTTTTGTTCACAAGTTACAAATCAGGATAGTAAGTCAACAGTGGAGCTACTATACCCAGTAGGATGGGCCACAAAAAATGGCTTTCGGGCAAACTTCAGAATCTTCGTATGAAATAGCTATAATAAGATGATAAAATGAAAGAACATTGCATGCCAATTTCCTAGCAATCCCTAGATATTTTTGAGTTGCCCTGGAACATTTGAAATTATGTACAAAATGATATTTTCCCATTAATTCTGAAATATTAGATTTTTTTCTATGGAATAGGTAAAATTAGTTGACACGTTATGAATGAATGTGACATCCAAGATTGCAGATTCATTTTTGATATTTTTGAGTTGTCCCGAGCCCTTATTCTGTAAAATATATTACTAATACAATATTTTCTTAAAATTAGCATTTAGAGCAATCATGCTGTTATTGTGATAAGATAGAAGTAAGTTATTTCTCAAAATGACTTTGTGGATTGTTTTGATTTCATTTAAAAAAAGAATTTATCAATATTTTCGTATTGCAAAAATTTCGAATTTATTCGGATTTCAGCAAAGCCCATGCAATTCGCTTTGCCAACTTTTTTGAGTCACCAAGTGTCCCAAATTTTGAAATGTGGGTTTATCAATCAATAATTAATGTCTTTGCTCAATTTCTTTCATATGAAAATCCTTATTATGTTCTTCATTGAGCACCAGACCTCCATAAGTGTGGAGCACTACACTGACTACAACTTCTAGCGGCACCTAAATTCGAACAATTTGGAGGGGTTGGATGCAATTGTAAATATTGTCGAACCGGTCTGATTTTCCGGTACAGAAACCAAAATTAGCTCTTCTCAAGCTATCTTCCCATTCTAAATGATAATAAATCAGAATTTGTGTTTTTTTTGCCAAAATGTAGTAAAAATCACCAAAATCTTACTTTTCTAATTTTTGAATCGCTTGGGGGCCTGTTAATTATGTGAAAATTCATTCAAATTTCAGTAGACGTACCTTTACTTGTTATATCAACTTCATATAACTATTCCATAATAATATCCAAAATGCTTTTTTTGTGACCCACCCTAATACCCAGGTAACATTGCGATGTTCCCGGAACATTCCTTCGAAATTGAAACCTCCCCGCAGTTGAGGTCTGATGTCCATGGATTGTTCCCTCAACTTGCATTATCAATATGATCGCGATATTCCTCACGAATATCATTCCCAAACCCTAGAATTGGTTTGGTAGTTTAGGGGTTATGTGGTGGAGCCAACTACTCTTGCAGTCTAGGCATCAATGAGAAGTCAGTACAGCACTGACTTTTGTATGTGAAGGATTTTTCTGTTGTCTAAGCTTGATGGTAGAGCTGGTCGGCTCTCTTCTGAGATTTATGTTTTGGGATGATTGACGCTCAATTTTTCTGTCCCTTTCTTTTGTGAGAGGCTTGGCAGGGTTCATTTGAAAGAGGATGAGGTGTCAATTATATACCATTGAACTTCTATTGATATCTGAATTGTATAAAAAGCATTAAAGCTTAAAAATTTTAGAAATATGAAAAAAGTGGATTTAGAGCTCAATATATATAGATAATGAGCTTGATTTAAAATGGTATATATATAACTTCTAAACAAATCTTTCAATTTTAGGTATCGTATTGTTATATCGTGGAACAACTCTTCCTCTTTCAAATAAATCTTGTTTGGAAGATTCAATTAAATAATACTGCAATTACATCACAAACAGTAGCATACATAAGAAAATATCAAAGTAGGAATTAGTCGAACAAACATTCAACGACAAGACACTTCATAAACAAGAAACAGATAACAGATAACGGCCTTCCATTCACCTCCTCAAAATTTTAGCATTATTGTTAGCAATTGGATATTCATCATCGTAAAATAACACCAGGACATCCATGCGCCAAAGGGGAAGTTGAAATAATGATGAGAAATTTCAGAAAATCCATAAGAAATAGAAATTGGATATAAGAAACCTAATTTTTTTTGCAAAATTATCGAGTTACACCTCGTACAATATTCAAATTTTTTAACATATGAAGTTAAGTTTAATCGAAAATTAAAAAACGACACCTGAACTGGAAGAAATATAACAGAAAGTAAATGATTGAATAACGATACAGATTAGAAGAAATGACTAAATCTATGCAGAGAGACAACAAAAGAACTAAAAGACTGTGAATAATGGTGATGTGGTTCTCTTGAGGAATCATTAGAGAAACAAGAATGATCCTATTTTTGTGGATCCGGAAAATTGATCGAACGAAAGCATTAGACCGAAAACAATTCATCGAAATCAATTGATCGAATGGTAAATTGGTCGAATGGAAATTTGATCGAAAGGAAAATTGGTCGAATGGAAAATTGATCGGAAGGAAAATTGATCGAATGGAAAATTGATCGAATGGAAATTGGATCGAAAGGAAAATTGGTCGAATGGAAAATTGATCGGAAGGGAAATTGATCGAAAGGAAAATTAGTCACATGGAAAATTGATCGTACAACAATTGATCGAATGGAGAATTGAGTGAAACAAAATTTATCGAAATGATATTGGATCTATTTACACTATCAATTATTGTGCGATCAATTTTCTATTCGACCAATTTTCTTTTCGACCAATTTTCCTTTCGACCAATTTTCCATTCGACCTATTTTCCCTTCGATCAATTATTGCTTTCGATAAATTTTTTCGGTCAATTGCTTTCGATCAACTTTCCTAGACCCCTATTTTTGATCCTACACCAATGACTGTAATTGCTAAAATAGAATCAATGATAACAACAATGAATGATGCACAATGGAAAGTAACCAGAGACATGTCACAGTTCAAATAAATTCCAACCGAAATTGATACCAACTATAAGGGGATGAGAATAGTGAAGATGTGGACTTTTAGCAGTAATTTCATAGCTAAAACTAATAATATAGTTGTACCGAGGTGATTTAAAATGAAAAAGATTGCACAAAGACTAATGGAGATGTTTAGGAATTAATAACTTGAAAATTCTTCTACCTTAGAAGAGAATATTATGTAACCAGAAATTGAATTAGAAATTGAATAACTAGAAATTCCGGATCAAGAAATGAAGACAAGTACTAGCTTAACGAAATTTACTCTATTGATTTTATTGATTTGGAAATTTATTTATATGCCCTGTACCTATGTTACTTACAATACCTTTATTATTACTGCCTTTACTTATTTGCTGTACTCTGATTATTATATTAACCTACAACTCTTGAAATATTATACCATGGATTAAATTTGAAAATTTTGCATAAACAACTTCAGGGAAAATGACATCAACAGTGTAGCTTTATTGAATTTTATTTGATTTAACATTTTTTCTCAGAAAAGAAAATTAGGTAGTACCATCGAAGGTAAGCTCCAGATTCTTTGACGAGAAAATCTCAAAGTGAAAATCGATCCCTTATGGAGAGTATGATTTACAGTCAAATTTCTATCCGTTGAATCAGAAAGGATGGTCATCAAAGACCAATCAAGGTCATTAAATCCCACTTCATAAATTAGTGAATGATACTCCAGGTCCAAGAGCAAATTGTCGCAGAAAGCTGTAAATAATTCATCGCGGAGGTGTGATGCATACCCGATGTCTAGTATTCGCAAATTTGGACATTTTAAGCAGATTTCACTTTCCACACCACTCAACAAAGAAATGGAAATATTTAATGAATGCAAGGCATCAGAGAAAAATACTTCTTTAATCATGTTTGCAGTTTCCATACTAACTGCAGAGGCTTGATAATTTCTCAAGTGAACTACTTTACTCCTAATTTTGGGCAATCCAGTCTCACTGTCATCATTCACTAAATTAAAATGGCCAATCAAAATGAGATTATGTAGTTTCTTACATTTAGCTAATACTTTCAGCAAAGGGAAAGTTATATCTCCTTCAAAACTGAATTCTAATAAAGTTTCTTTGCAGTTATTCACAATCTTCTCCAAGAGCGTAATATCCTTTCCACTGAATTGTAAGCTGGTCGCGTTAGTTGGTTGGTAACGGAGTGAGCGAACATAATCAGCACCTTTACTTTTTGGTGAAAAGAAGATCATTGCCTCAGTAAGATTTCTGGATGTATAAAACCTGCAATGCGCAATGTAATTACTGTAATAACTGCTTGTGTCCTCCTCAATCATCTTAAGAAGCTCTATCATATTATTCCAGTCGTAGTAATCTTCATTATTATTCTTGGGTAACTTGATAGTTAAAGTTTCAAAGATTTCTGAATGGTTGACTTCCTTTGCTAATGTTTCTACGCAGAAATATGTCATACTTTTATCCTTGGAGAATCGCTTGAACTCTCTTTCCTGAAGAAGAAAAGAAAATCAATAGAATATTATATAATATTTTTATCACCAGATTTAAGTTCTAATTATGCGTAAGGAGAATATTTTTATGAGAGATTTGGAAGAAGTGTTTAAAACACATTTCAAGTGCTACATACTATAAAAGAATTAGGTTTTATTCAGTACTAAAGTGTTACGTCATGCTTCCTCGTCGGCCCTTCGCACCACGGTTATTTGGTTCTCAACAAGCATTTATTTGTTGATGGAGAAAAATTAAAGGACATTTTTGATCAAAATTGATTGAACAGTAAAAAAATTAATTTTATAAATTACAATATATAATTTTGTGCGAAGGTTGACTAGCTAAAAGATACACTGTTGTCAATGTTGGTAGCTTGTTCTCCGCTCTGAAACTCAGTGCAAGAGAGAGATTAATTGGTTTTCTTTGGGGTGATTCACACCATCGCTGCTGTCACACTCCGCTCATGCTCCAGTCACGGTCCGGTCCAATATTATTTAATGCATTTCACGTAAAGTATTCACACTGACTGCCATGCGGACAACTGCCATGCGGATAACTGCCATGCGGACAACTGCCATTGTGGACAACTGCCCTTTGACAAACTGCCATGCGGACAACTGCCATGCGACAAACTGCCATGCGGACAACTGCCTTGCACTATATTATAATTTTATTTTGGGTGAATTGTAATGCGCTTGTAAACTTAACCTTTCATGAAATTAAATTGTTTTGAAGAATATTATTATCTTAACCTAAAAATTAAGTATGATAATGTTATTCGTACAGTCCGAAATTGTGTATGAAGAAGAATAAAAACTAATATTGACGGTAGATAAAGAATTTATAGTTTAAGTATGCTAAATTTATATCATTGTTGAATCATATTACTTCACGTTTAACCCATTAGGACCCTTGAATATTCAAATGGTTGACAGAAAGATTGAAATCTATAGATGCATAACTTTCTTTTCAAATATTTCAAAACACAAAGAATAGTACAAACACAAGCTTTACAGGTTAAAATTTCCAGTGAGTGTGATTTTGCATCTTATTGTTAAATAATTTTTCTTTTGGATATTTGTAAGAGATAACTTTGCAGCTAGATTCAAAATTAGAAACCGAAGTAGTGTAATTATCTTAATTCTATGTTAAAAAATTTCTTACAAAGAACACTTTAATAAGTAACTTTGAAACATGAATTTTTTTTATATAGTTTCTTTGTTTCCAGCTCCCACTGATCAAAAATTCATGCATTACATGTCTTATAAATACTTGAAATGTGTCAAAATATCTGAATAATTATAACTGAAATACATTTATTAAATTTGTAATTATACTAATAAGAAATCCAATTTTAATTAACTCATATATGCCCACTCAAACAACTCTTAAATAATAAAATGCAAAGACACACTCCCTGAAAATTTTAACCTGTAAAGCTTATGTATTTATACTATTTTATGTATTTTGAAATGTTTGAATTGGAAGAATGGCATCTATAGATTTCAACTTTTTTGTCAACCATTTGATAATTGAAGGTGTTAAATGTGAAAGCAAATGATTATTACAAAAAATAAATTTAGTATTACTTCAATATTAATTTCTATAATGCTTCTTCATTCATAATTTCAGACTATAGGTGCAATTATCATTTTTATACTAAAAACTCAATTTTTAGTATTAGAGGTTATTTAAACTCTGCGTTGAAGGTTTTTTCAGATATCAAGCTTTCGAATAGAAAGATTTCTATTCATCATCAGGAGAAGGGTGGAAAAACCTGGACCTGACAATGAATTTTATGACCAATGGTTGTATGTTGGATACCGTCTTTCTAATTAAGCTATATATCCTAAAGTTTATTAATATTAATTAACAATCTACATATTTAGTATTGAGATATGAGACAAAAAATTAGAAAATTTGTTACTAACTTAGCTATTGCTTACTACATTAATTCTCTAGAAAAATTTTACTTTCTATATATCTGTTACAAAATCAAATGTGTTTTATCTCCTTGTTTCTATGTATGTTCTCTATTCATATGTATCTTCTCTATTCCTATACATTATTTGTTGCTATACGTGTGTCCTCTTGATCCATATGTGTGTCCTCTTGATCTTAAGTGTGTATGGTTGATCAGAAGTCCTGTAGATCTTAAGTGTGTACTGTTGATCCTAAGTGTGTCCTATTGATCCTAAGTGTGTCCTATTGATCCTAAGTGTGTCCTGTTGATACTATGGGTGTCCTGTTGATACTATGGGTGTCCTGATGATCTCAAGTGTGTCCTGATGATTCTATGTGTGTCTTGATGATCCTAAGTGTGTCCTGATGATCCTAAGTGTGTCCTGATGATCCTAAGGGTGTCCTGTTGATACTATGGGTTTCCTGTTGATACTATGGGTGTCCTGTTGATCCTATCCTAGGATCATCAGGACACACTTCTAACACTATTGGCAATATGTTTAAGTATAAGGACAAACTCCCACCTTTACTTGTTTCCAACGTCATTTATAAATTTTTTTTTTTTTTTTTTTTTTTTTTTTTTTTTTTTTTTTTTTTTTTTAAAAAGGCCCCCTGCCAGAAGAAGCAAACCTTCTTTAAATAATTAAAAAAAAGCTATTATCTTTATTAAGACAATGAACATTAAAAAATGAAAGATAAGCTTCTCTGCTCTACGACCATGGCTCCGACCATCGCCAATGGTAGTGGCCTCCAACCGACTGTGAGGTGCCTATAGCAGGTCACAGGGCAACACCCAAACTGCGGTCATCATACTTCTCCTTGACTGACGTCAGGATACTGAAAGCATTGCCCCTCTGAACTGCCAAACCAACTCTCTGCTCTAACCAAAAGGTCTCTCTCACATCATCAGTGACGTCGGTAATGCGACGGCCGATTTCAGTAAGGAGTGCGCCTGTCGTTTCACCATAGCTACCTGCCGTTTCCACCGCTATGGGTTCGAACCGATATCGAATGCCAAGAGCCGCATATTTGCGTCGCTTCCTCCCCTCCGCCTCCTTGGCTGCGCTACCAGGTGACAATGCCGAGTCGATCAAGTGAGACGCCGCGTAAGTGTCTACACATGTTGCATCCCAACAAAGACACCTCCCATCTGTAAAAGGGAAGACTGAGATACCATCAGGCCGCTTACCATCACCCCTATCAACCCCCAGAGGCTCAAGCACTGAAGGGATACCAGCCGAAATCAAAGCTCTCCTAACAACATCATTCAGGGCTGTATGTCTCGGATGGCGTCCAGCACTGTAGCGACATGATAGACCGTGAAGTCCCCTTGAATCCACCCTCTGGCCGCATCGGCACACGTGTGGCTCACAGATGTCCGCACCAACACGTAGCGCAATCGCAACCCGAAAAGACTCTCCGTCGAGTAGCGTTCCAAGTGTAGGAACTGGAAGCGCATGTAACCAAAGTCCGCTCTCTCTACATGCAGATGCCAGCAGACGTGCCCTAGACAATTGATCAGCCTCCTCGAGCAGTCTGGCCACAGTGGCTACCGACTTAGGGTCATCCCATGACCTCTGCCGACTCTCATTAGCTCCCTCAGCTAAGGCTAAACCCTCACTTTGCCTTCACTTGCGGACAGTGCTCCGCGGCCTACATAGGCGAGACAAGGAAACAATTAAAGGTTCGAGTTTGTCAACACAGAGGGGTTTCCTTCAGAAACCCCTTTACTGTTTTATCTAATCAAGAAAATAGCAAAATTTTAAACCATTCATATGATAATAACCATCAAATTTCGGAAAATGATTTCAAAATTTTATCAACCTGCAATAGTTACGATTTGAGGACATTGGAATCCATTTTTATTTATGAACAGAAGCCCCAATTAAATTCACAAGGGGCTTCAACTGAATTATTTATTTTAAAATGATTTTTTCTTTTATATGTAGATTGTTTTTCACTGAGTTCATTTATTTGTTTATTTAACTTAATTAATTGTGACATTAGTGATATTTATTGATTTCTGTATCCTAGATAGGAGAATTTTGTATTTATATAGTAGAATTAAGATATATTTAGGTTTCCTGAGGATGATTTTTTGAAAAAATCGAAAGCTTGAAGAAATATGGACTTTTTTATTACCACCCTTGTTTTTATCTTCATTATTAAAATTCGGTTTCCACGGAACAAATCTATTATTGAATAGAAATCTTTCTATTCGAAAGCTTGATATCTGAAAAAAACCTTCAACGCAGAGTTTAAATAACCTCTAATATTATGGATTTCCCGTTGAGTTTGAATCTTTTCAATCAAAATTAATTTTTAGTGTAAGATAATAATATTCTTCACATCAAATTAATTCCATGAAAGGTTAAGCTTACAATCGTATTACAATTCACCCAGAAGAACATTATAATTTACCCAAATATAATTATAATATATGCATGGCAGTTGTCCGCATGGCAGTTTGTCGCATGGCAGTTGTCCGCTATAGCAGTTGTCCGCATGGCAGTTGTCCGCATGGCAGTTGTCCACATGGCAGTTGTCCGCATGGCAGTTGTCCGCATGGCAGTTGTCCGCATGGCAGTTGTCCTAGAGCCATCCTTCACACCTATCTCTTAGTATAGGATTAACTCAAAATCAGTTTTATTTGTTTTCTCTCATCCTGTTGACCATCAATTAAGTGCAATGATAATCACTGCAAAATCAGATGATATGGAAGGGACGGAAGCGAGAGCGGACCGTGACCGGACCGAACATGTGAATGCACCAGGATGAGATCGGGCCGTGAGTGGAGCGAGAGCGGAGCGATGGTGTGAATCAGCTGAGGTCTACTTATATAAGCGGGGTCTGCCAATACTTTTTAATAAATATTTCTTGTAATAGACATTTTAGACTTTTTAAAGCATTTTTTGTTAACACCATTAACACTTGTAAAATCTGATTAAATTTTGATTTCATTTGCCATTTTCAATTTATTTTATATTATTTTCCCATTAAATTTAGTGTTTGTTTTTAACCAGGCTGGGGTGGAGGGGGGTAGAGTGGGAGTGACAACATTACTATTGCTCTTTATAAATCATTTGACTGCAAGCTTCTACAATATAACTCCAAATTGTTCTATAATAAATAGAATATTAGAACTTTACTACAATATAGAACCATAGTGTTTAAGTAACTATATTTGTAAATAAATGGCAGAATAACTTACAGAAATGTAGATGCTTTTTCTCCGGTTCAGTTCGCTTGCTAGTCTATTGAACCTTTGGCAAACTTGAGCCATGGTGGACATGTCGGTCAGTCCATCCATGTTTTCTTGAATCTTCAAAATAATTTCATCTGGAAGATCATCGAAATAGTTCTGAAAAAAAAGGAAAAAATTAAGAGCAATTCGGTTTCTAGTTCTTAAAACGGCTAGTTTTTTTAAACTGAAGTTTCTGCATAAAATTTCTGTCAATTAAATGAAGAAATGAAGAATACAATATATAAATGACATTATTATCAAGATGTTATTTCAGAGGTTCACTACATAGACAAAAAAAGGCGCCTTTTAACATCATCAACTGTTTTAATTCTGCATTCAAACTGAATATTAACTGAATTTCATTGATGTAATGAATTACTTTACAAATATTAAAATAACCACAGATACATACCTACAGTAAATTATTAATGTTTTATACCTAGTAAAGTCTCTTCTAATTAAGTTCATATACAATAGTACATCTAATTTCTCTAATCAGTTGGGGCTAATCCGTGAATTAATTAAATATAATACCTTAGAAAGAATTCTATAAAATACGCTAACTAAATTTTCTATTACTATGTTCCTCTATAGATTTATAGCAGGTTCGCTGCCCTTTGAAGTTCAGAATCAAAATCAAAATTACCCTTTCGCTAAATAGATCGGATTCAAAACATTTGATTATGTAATATAAGTGTATTAATAACTCTTAGAAATGCTCATTTACAATAAAAAATGGCAAAAAACTTTAATATGTAATGTACTGTAATATGTAATGTATTGCAATATGTAATGTACTGTAATAAGTTATGTACTGGAATAAGTAATGTACTGGAATAAGTAATGTATTGGAATATGTAATGTACTGGAATATGTAATGTACTGGAATATGTAATGTACTGGAATATGTAATGTACTGGAATAAGTTATGTACTGGAATAAGTAATGTACTGGAATAAGTAATGTATTGGAATATGTAATGTACTGGAATATGTAATGTATTGGAATATGTAATGTACTGGAATATGCAATGTACTGGAATATGTAATGTACTGTAATATGTACTGTACTGTAATAAGTAATGTATTGGAATATGTACTGTACTGGAATATGTAATGTACAGGAATATGCAATGTACTGGAATATGTAATGTACTGTAATATGTAATGTACTGTAATATGTAATGTACTGTAATATGTAATGTACTGTAATATGATGTAATGTACTGTAATATGTAATGTACTGTAATATGTACTGTACTGGAATAAGTAACTGAACTGGAATATTAAACTATGCTGGAATAAGTAATTGTAATTGAATATATATAACTGTACTTGAAAAGGTAACCGTAAGATAATAAGTAACTGTACTGGAATAGATAACTGTGCGGCGTAATTGCAAAATAATACTTAATATTCAAGGATAAGTAACTATTCAAGTCTATCATATCACCAACAATTACATTCGCTTGTTCTATTTTCCAACTTTGTTTGATAGAAGATTTCAACAGGTGCCGAGAATCTACATACTGAACTCAAAGCGAATAACAGATATCTATGTTTGAAAGTAAACAAAAGGAATTTTATGTACGCTTTTATGTACTTGAAATATATGTGAGTGGTAGCAGAGAAAATAGATATATACTAATTATTGAAATTTGACATCAATTGATGAAGTTTTTAACTTACCTTGTTTCTTTCAGCCATTGTAACGTTGTCTTGATCTCAATTTAGTGAATTTATTCAGAACACACGTTGTTTTACACTGTAGTGTCTCTTCAGGTCGGAGAGGAACTTGTTACCGCGACAACCGATGGAGAAAATGATAGGAACAGCCGGCAGAATGTTTCGAGAACAATGGGAACAGTTAGGCCTAATTTTCAGGCCTAACTTTACGGAAGAACCAATGGTTTTACTACGTAGTACATCAGCGTGGTAATATTCAAATTATATAATTAATGGTCGGAATTTAATTATACTTTAAGGTAATATGCTTTTTTCAAATTAACAGTATTATATACTTTATTTAATCGATGTTGAATATTATTAATGTTACTATTGGTTAGATAATATCAAACTAATGGAGATATGCCCTGTGATAATATCTTTCACTGTTTTCTCATCCTTAATTTTATAAGTAGAAATATATTATTATTATAAATTGAATTGATAAAGTGAGGCACAAATGAAATTAAAATTGAAACAAATCGAATATTAATTAATTATTTGTGAATTTGATCATGAACTATTTTTTAATTAAATAGAATAGACTGACATTTAAAGCCAATTAAAATAAAAACACGCACACATAATTGTCGTTCAGAATATGATTTTTTCCCATTCTGTTTTCAGTAAGAATGTATGAAAATATAGACCATGTTTCAAAGTATGGACTGAGTCACCAGTCAGCTGGAGACTTTTGAGGGGGGTAAAATTAGTTGTAAAACAAGTAATTATTAATTGAAGTGCTACTTTGCTTATAAAGTTGCTTCAAAATTCAAAAGAGTTGTCTGACAGAAACTATATAAAGGAATTAAGTATTTTTTTAATGAAATTTCATATATGACCGTTAAAATTAATTAGTTTAAAATTGAACTGACCTAGACATTTTGCCAAAATTGAAAACACAAGAGATCAAAAATATTTACATGCATATCAAACTAATTTTGCATAGATTTAATATGATCAGACTGGTAGAAAGAGAATTTAATAGTAAAAGTAAAATCCTGGTTCACACTAGCCTACTTACCAGTCTGCTTAGTATATGACCAATATGTCCCCAAGAATTTATTTTTTAAAGACAATTTGTTTCCAAGTTGTAAGGTACTATGAATCGTTTTAATGTAGTTAAAAGCTAAGAATATCAAAAATATCATTTTTATATCTCGTAAGAATGTAAATATAGCTATTATTTGATTGAAATGCGTGATATTAAAGTAATTATATATAAATGATATGAAAATTTCAGTATCAGTTATACATGACCAACGACGAGCAAGTTTCGAATCATGTAATTAGTAATTAATTATTTAACGGTGTAAGGTTCTTCTTCTCTACCCCGCCAAATGGGAGCCACGCCCTCTCACAGGCTCCTATAGACACCATCCCCGTCACCCGCGTCCACCGAGCGAGCAGCACCGTCACCGGGTCCAGCCAGAGGTTGGCCTGGACCTGTGCAGTTGCCATTCCTGGGCATTGAAATAAATGTCGTGAGTCGTGGTTTTTGTAAGTCGGGGATGTGTGGGGGATTAAGCCTATCTAGTGATGTAGGATTTGAGGGTCACTATAGGACTATTCATCGCAGGAATTTTCCCTTACTGGTATTTTCCCAAATTAATGTTTAATTTTGATAAGACAAACAATTTATCACTGGAAGACACATTTTATTAGCAGACCAACACAGTAATGTAGTTTATTTTTAGCTTTAGTTTACGAATGTGCCCATTATGGTCACTCTTTTTAAGACTGGGCCTTCGTAAATTCTCATATAATTAAAATATGTTACCAAGTTTAAACAATATGGCAATATACTAAGGTATTGCCAAATTTCACAAGGAACTCTTAATTAGCAGCTACTATTATTTTAGTTCATTCCAGCTCTCAGGTTATGCATATCGTGAATTTATGATTTGTTTTGCCAGCAATTATAAAAAATAGCGATCTATTTACTACTCGTTCAAATTTATTCTTTTGCAGAACACTAATAAATTTAATTGTATTATATTATTTTAACAACTGATATACCTACTACAAAATCAATAAATTTACTATAGATTTCTATTTCACTTAATTTTTACCTTTTTCTATAGTGTCTTTTATTTCTCTTATGCATATATAAAATTTATTAATTAAAGAATAGTTAAAAATTAGAATATGGTTGTAATAGTTAATTAATTAATTAGAATATCGTTATAATTGTTTAATTATTATGTGTCATGCCGTATATTGATAAGTAAATAAATAAGATGTTTTGTTTTTTGAAATTCTCATCCTAAATCGAATATATCCATTCAAATTAAGTGGAAATATTTCGCAATGTGAAACATTTGTAAAACTACGAGAAAATGAATTTTAATCTAATTTTATTGAATATATAACTTTTACCATGAAAAATATATCCAAACTAGTTCAAGACTTTCTGACATATAAAGATCCATTAAACTTTAATTTTTTTTTCCATTTTAATGTTAGATTCAATAAGTAAAGGTTATAAGCAACTCAGGTTAATTGAATACTAAAGAATTTTTGGTAGGTGATTTTGTTCTCTTCGTTCAGATGTACCATGCTAACAGATTCATTATTATATTAATTTTTATTATACAGTGATATCAAGCTATATATTTCAACCCACCTGAACAAAAATAATGAATCATTTTATAATTGTTGTTATTAAGTAATTCAAATAGATGAGATATATAAATTATGATTGCGCAAATAGTAATTATATTGTGAAATACAATGAGGTTGTGATAGATGATAATAGTGAATCACTTTCCAATAAGCATAATTAAGTAATTCGTAAGGAAAAATAATTTTATTTATGATTTAAATTTTATTTTATTTTATTGTGAAATACGATGAGGTTACATAAAAGAATATTAATTAATCATGTTTTAATAGTTACAATTATGTAATTAGTAACGAAGAGAAATTTAATTTATGGTTTACAAAATAGTACTTTCATGGTGAAATACGACTATAGCTTATATAAAATAATAACATTGAATCATGTTTTAATAGATATAAATATGTAATTAGAATAAAAGAAAGAAATTAATTTATGATTTGAATTTTAAATACTAGTTAATTTTATAGTGAAATGTGATGTGTAATTAAACTATCACGTCATATTAGTTTATAGGAGATCTGGATAAAAGATTGGCTGTTGCTTTTCGTAATTCTTATATTAAACTATAACAACTAGAATTGAATATAATATATAGATTACGACTAAACATATTACCCTTCGCAACTAATCTGATAAACAAAATAAAATGTGCATGAATGTTAGAAAAAGTTATATCTCTAACGATCATGAAGTATGCTATATGGAGTTGTTAATTACATTTCCATGATCAAATCTGTCACTTTTCAATTATATCGCATATCATACCCAATACGATGAATAACTAATGAACTTTGTCAGAATTTCTCATTTTACTGATGATAACGACCAATCCGTCATATTACAACCGGTAATTTCAGTTCAATCATACCATTACATTGACATATAAAATAATGGTGTTTGGTTGTTGCTGTTTTATTTTGTTTCCAGCGCTACTCCCTTCAAGATTCAGTCACTCCTAAAGATGAAAGCTACAGTCTTGTCAACCTTCGGTAGGTGAACTTGAAGTTAGTTATACCTATCAACTCTTTTCATAATCCATTGCATGTTATTCAAACGATTAACTAAAAAACTATTCGATGAAAAGTTGTTCATCAGAAAGTGTTGGCTAGCATTACAATTAGGTAAAAGTAAAATAGGGAAAATTTCCGCAACATTTACTATATCAAATCCATGTCAGTTGTAACCTACCCAATTTCCCTCTTAGAAGGATTTTCAATTGCAGTGTAAATTTTTCACATACAAACAAAAAATTACATGAATTTTAATTTTTCAGTTTGTGTAAAAAGAATGACCGAAAATATCTAAGCACATTTAAAAAAATTGAAAATTATAGTTTTTAGATATTTTAAGATTTTGAAACATTTCTAAGAAAATCTACTAAATATAGTACTATAACAGAACGTGTGACATATCTCTTGTGGGAAGATTGAAATCAAGTGTCATAGCACCAATTTTAAAAGTTTCGGGCTTAATTTGTTGCCTAACATATGTATATGTAATGATGTCCGGACAATTCATTGCCGGACAATTCGTCGCCGATTGAAAATAAGAGAGATATAATTAATATAGGATATATATTATAATGATATTTTCTATTATAATTTCATTTCTATTGAAAAAGACAGTACTATGATTCCACTTGTCATTAAATAGTTCGCTCAGTATAATTTATCCAAATATGTGGGTTTTCATTGATGCTTTAAAAAGAGAAGAAATAGTAAATTTCAATACTCTTGAGGTGCCGAAATCCATCAGAAAAGAAACTAAAGGGCTATTCATAAATATATCTTAAATGTGATCAGCAATTACAATACAAATTATAAATTAGCTTTTTTGAAGGCCGTTTCTCACAATATAAAGTTTTGATTTTTTTTTACAATTTTCATATCTCAAATCTGAAATATTGTTTCTTTATAGAGTTTCCCAATTTGTACATGATTTGTTACTATTTCTTTGTTTTAAAATTGACAAGGCAATAATGAATTAATTTTTTGTACTGCCAGCAAAGAGAAGCGTTTAACATTGTGTTCAGTTTATTTCTTTTCCGTTATTTTATACTTGAATTGTAATATTTCATTTGTATTAATATAGCAATGTTAGTTGATCGTTCGTTAGTATTTGAAATATCTTATTTTGTATAGTTTTATTAATTTTGATTTTTGATAAAATTCCCTACACTGAGAAAAAATTGCGAGTCAACATGACCCATCGCTTGAGTCAAGGCTGCAAAACTCCAATATTGAAGTCTTTTTCTTGATTGACTCTACCTGAGTCATCCTGACTATGAATTAGGAGTCATATTGACTCATGTTTTCGATAAAAATACTAGGATGTGTCATATTGACTCGCATTTTTGAGCTGGTTTTGGGACAACCTGAAAAGTCAAATTTTAGAGTCAATTTGACTCATTTTTTTTCTCAGTGTATGCATGTCAAAAATTACCATAGGAATCAGAATCTTGATAATGAACCATTTTTGGATATTCTGTTAATTTTGAAAAGTTTTTAATTTGGGTTTTTATGGATAGTATCAAATTTTGTCGAATCTGATTTGAAACACCCTGTACAGTATGGACAAAAAAATGGGAATCCAAATTCAACTTTTTAATACTTTAAAATAAATCAAAATATTTTTGTTCTTTATTTTTTATTATATTCAAAAAAGTGATTTTTTATCACTCTAGCAAACGGTGACAAAAATGTAAGTTGCAAAAAACCGTTTTCCAGGTAAGAATTATAGCTAATATTATTGTTATTATTAGAGAGTTATTTGCAGCTTTTGAACTGTGAATTTATTCCGAAACTTAGATTGCTTTAAGATGCTTATGGAAATAAAAATTTATTCGGATCAGATGGCTACACACAATAAAGGCCATCGTCGTTGGAAATTATCACAGCTCGGCCGCAGCATGATTGCAGTTGGACATACGTAGCATTGAATGGCCTACAAAATCTCATATCTCATACTTGTTTGTTATATTTCTGTGGGGATAATTGAAGAATAAATTCAATTTATCTCTACCTAATAATTTGGATGACATGAGGAATAGAATCACGTGTGAAAAGAGCCCTGACGTCGATATGATCAAGATAGAAAAAAGTCACAAATGAAGGTGCCATATCAAATAGATCCTTCTATTTTTTGTTAATTTCATTAAAATGGATGTTTTATAATAACATTTATAATAACATTGTTATCATAAAATGAAAAACAACAGTATTATGCTTTTGTATATTTTTACCTGGAAAACTGTTTTGTGCAATTATACATTTTTACCACTGTTTTTTCAACACTGCGCTGAGAGATGAAAAATATTACTAATTTAACGCCATTTGTTCAAATGATAAAAACACTTGTCTGAACATAAAGCAACAAACATGATTAAACACCTTGTTTTATTCCAAAATTAGAAGCTGTTGAATTCGGGTTTCCGGTACATTTTCTGGTACATACTGTATGACAATTAGATTTCAAACTGTTTATTCTTGTTACCACCAGCACTATTGATGCTGGTAGCTGTAACTCACGGACAGAATCTAGATCAGCTACTATGGCAAAACTCTGCTCTCGACATCGATGGAATTTTGGAGAATGGAACATTTCAGGAGGTGGAGGCTTCGTCAGAGTTGAGTTGTGTTCTGATGGCGGCTCATAAATTCAAAAAGAATGGCGTCTGTTTCCAGAAGCCGAGGTGTGTCATACCTTCAGGAACCGAAGAGAAGGCCACCAATGCATCGACAGAATGGACTTGTAAAGGTGGAGTATATTTATTGACTAAGTTGATTATATAATACGGACTATTAGCTGTTTCCGTACTTAAGAAAAATTGCAAAAAAAAATTCTAAACAATTGGTGAAGAGTTTAACACATCTAAGTAAATGCTTCGTTAATATTTCATTGTTACTAGTGTGAAGTCCATAGTTATTGTTATCAGGTATCTTATTAGACATCTGTTTTTTAAAAGTTAAATCAGTGTATTCCCATGTACTTCACTTTCAGCCACATTCGACATAAAGCACATTTAATATTAATTTAATAGACAAGAGTCAGAACCTATGTTTTATCAGAGTGCAATATATTCATGAATTCATCCATAAGTTTCTCTCACCTACAAGGATAATAGTTTTCACATAATTATAATATCTTCTTTCCAGGAACTGAAGACTTGGAAGGTAAGATTGCGTGTATTTAATTTGTTTGAGATTTGTTATCTTTTTATTATATTTGTTTTATAATATACATAGCATTCCTAAAATTTATGCATCAAAATCTTTCAAAATCGGGATTTAGGCAGATGAGAGATTAGATAATTTTGTGTATTTATTTTCATTAAATTTGAAGTAACTTCGTTTATGCATATAAATATCTTAAATTTTGAGATTTTTTATCTTTTATTTGATCATTAATAATCAAATTTTTAAAATTTATTTACATTACAACTAATTCTTTCATATATATAGAACGAAAAAGCGTTCCTAACTTTGAATTTTATTATGTATATATTTTTGAATTTTATTTTATATTAATTCAAAATGAGCTAACAATCTTAAGTATAACGACGGTGGTAGAATGGATGGTGTTAGGACAATTCGTCGCCGGAAAATTCGTCCCCGGACAATTCGTTGCGCTGGACAATTCGTTTCCGATTCAAAATAAATAGATACAAATTATAATTTAATTATAACTCAATAAATCTACAAAATATATGATTAATATTTTGTATTATAATTTAATTTTTACTGAACTGGTCATAATCGCAAATATTAAAAAAATCTTTAAAAACATATTAATATATTTAGTGAACTATTAACTAACATTGCTATATCTTAATAAAGATAAAGTTGCAATTATTGAAACAAATACTAAACTGAAACGCAATGTTAACCGTTCTCTTTGTTGTCAGTTCAAACAATTGATTCCATTTAGCTATATAATTTTTAAAACACAGGAAATGTAACAGATAATGTTGACAATTTTGCAAACTTTGGACATCAATATTTTAGATTTGAGGTAAGAAAATTCAAGAAATTTAGCTATAATTTTATAATGTGAGCAATGGCTTTCAAAACGATATTAACTGCTGATCACATTTAAGATACGTTTTTTAATATTCATGAATTTTCTTTTTCGATGGTTTTGGGCACCTTGAGAATGTTATTTAAATTTAGTATTAGCTAGATTTTCTTTTCTTATTTGAAGCATCAATGAAAATATTTTGAATGAAAACATCTTGGATAAAAAATATTTTTGAACGAATATTTGGATGAATTATACTTAGAGAACCATTCAATAACGAGTGGAACCCCTCTAAGTGAAATTTTTTTATTGTTCTTTAAAAGTTCATTACACATCGGTCACATACATTCCACATTGCAATTGGATTTGAATTATATTATTAATAACTGTAGATCTATATATTTTCAATCGGCGATTCATTGTCCAGAACGAATTATCCGGTGACGAATTGTCTGGTGTTGAATTGTCCAGGTGACGGATTGTCTAGGTGACGAACTGTCCAGGCAAAGAATTGTCTGGGGACGATTTGTCCAGGCAAATAATTGTCCGGGGACGAATTGTCCGGCGACGAATTGTCCTAGCACCAGAATGGATACATTTAAAAAATCTAATTTTACTTTTACTTTAACTCTGTTCTTAATCTAATTTAAAAATGCAATAATTACATTGATTCAAAGCTGTGCACAATTTTTTTGTGGTTCACCCTGTATAATGAATGTAATATCCTGACTCTTGAGTAAGAGAATTACCTAGTTTATTGATCAAATTCTCTTTAATCTGCCATGAATGGCACCATACTGAGAAAAAATAAACAACACCAACTGATATACACCCATGTGTTTCGAGTTCACCATATGTCTTTGTCTCGAAAGCGAGACACTTTAGTGTCTTAGTTATAAGTTTGCTAAAATGATGAGAATATTTCCTCATCATGTTAACAAACTTATAGCTAAGACACTGAAGTGCATCGAACTGATGCACTTTTGTGCATCAAAACTATAGTTTGATGCACAAAAGTGTCTCGCTTTAGAGAAAAAGTCATAGGGTGAAGTCGAAATACCTGTGTCCATCAGAATTTCTCTGAGTGCAGTATTTTGAAAAACTAATTGTCCAAACTAATTCAAAATAATAACCGAGGAAAATTCAAGCACTTTATAGTCACGAAAAGCAAAAGATAAGATTTAGAAGACAATTTCAGTTCTCCTATTTATTCATGAAATCATTTTCTAACTCAATGAAGAAACAACTTCCTGTGATGTCCCATTCATCCAATTGGATGATGTTGGCTGCCTTTGGGTAGAAAGTGATGCAGGTAAGACTTATGAAGGAGCCGTTGCCGACTGTAAAGAGAAAGGAGCATCTGTAGCTGTCGTGGAAGACTTAGCTGCGTTCGAAAAACTGAGAGACCACCTTCGGAGTACTGGTAAATATAATCTATTGAAATTTTTCAAAGGATTGATTTTGATTAGTATTGTATCCACAAATTAAAAAAAATTCCGCAAAACAAACCTAAGACTTTTGAATTTTATGCACTGAAATGAGCTATATATTGTATAATGTTTTTGTAATGGTCAAATAATTCAAATATAACCTTAATTTCAAGAGATCCAAATATCAGATATCTTCATGTATTCAAGCTATAAATTATTATTTTCAAATTTATAGCTTCAGGAGACATCTACTATGTTGACATTCGCTTGGCTGCTGACTCAGTTTGGCGTTGGAGTGGAACTGGAACGCAGGTAGATGAGAGATTCTTTCACTATCCTGGGCCATTTTCTGACACAGAATCTTGTGCCTTTATGTACTTCAAAATAGGCTTTTATCTTACTGTTGGTGAATGCGAGTTTTCATGTAACTATATTTGCTTAAAATAATTCGACTATCCGTGAAATGAGATATTTTAGGTCATTGAACTCTTTAGCTATCATGGTCAGGGTGATATTGATTGGCTGATTATATATTGACTGTAGAATAATTAATAATAAAAAACTAATAGAATAACTCAATTATTGTATTAATTAGTATGAAAGCTTTTCACTCCCCTATAATTGAGGAAAATGCTAACATTTAGTTAGTCACTATTGGCAATGAGAATGAATTTTTGAATGTTACTGTAACTATAAAAGTGTTTTTATCTCTGAAGGTGACTATATCTATGAAGGTGACTGTATATGTATATGAGTGTGACTGCATCTTTGAAGATGACTTTTGTGTCATATGCATCATAGGACATTTTCGTGTCTTGCTGCTGGCAATTAGAACAACAACGGCAAATAAATTTCGTACAGAATTTATAAGTGAAGTAGTAAACTTGATATTCTTCAATTATTTAATGCATTTCACCCAATCTTACAGTAATAATGCATAGTAAAATATAAAAGTCAAGATTAGTTGTTTCTATCGAACATCCTTTTATGTAGTAATTGTTTCTCGATTAGGGCCTAATTTTTACTGTTTGCATGGACCAGCTGGCTCGTATATTTGCTTGATAGTTTTTGCAAATAAACATCTGAATATGAACAATTTTAAAGCTACTTTAATTAATTTTACGGTTTTTCAAATGAAAGGTATTACCATCGAAGAGCTGTTTTACCTATGGAAAATTATTCCATTGAATAAATATATTTGCCAATACCTCATTATTTTGCTGTAGTTTTGATTTTTATAGACTCAGTCAAAACGCAAAGGTTACGCCTATCAGTGGCATGACACATGAGATTTAGGCTGTAAAATCAGTCTGTCTAATAGTAGAAATCAGCCTCTTAGTTAATTCACAATCTGCTTTAATTAAGTTATTTCTTTTTCATCATTAATGGTTAATCAGACATCTAGAAAGTAGGAGTGAATAGCTCGTAGTTGCAATTCATTTCTGGTACACATTATACCCACCCAATAGCTGCTGGATCTTCTGTCATCATTTGAACTCCTTGTTATTAAACAGTCACAATTTTTTAATCCTAAGGTGTGATACCTTATATCTCACTCAGCATGAGTTCAAAAGTTGTGTTTTCAACTGAAAACTTTTGAATCATATGAAGTCGACATAGCTTTCTACACTGGAAAAATGTGTTTCAGCTCTGGGACTTATCTGTAGATGCACAACATCGAGTTAATGAATTTCAGTCAGATATTGTTTAGAGGAGGTAAGAGTTTTGTACTTGTCTGCACATTAATAATTTATAAATACTGATTTAGTACACTTGAAGGTACTATCTACAAAAAAATTCTAAACTGATATAATTTGAAACTTAAAAGTTATATAGCTGCTTATTTTGTAAGCTATCCATTATTGAAAAGGGATGTTTCATAATTTATTCCCTGTAAGCAGAGCTGGGCATTATTATAAATGTACTTAAGCTAGACTGGAGCAGAAGATGGATTTGTGGTATTGTATTACAGATACAATTTTTTCATTAATGGATGATTGTTGAGGCTCTTCAGGCTTCTATCCTAATCAGCTAGATATGCAACTGCTTGCATATCTACTGACAAATAGTGATTTTGCTGTTTGGAAGTATGCTGATACCCGAAACCAAAATAATCTTCGGATGCGCATATGACACTGTTTCACCTGTTTTTGTTTCAAATGGAATAAACAAATCATAAGCACTGCGTAACATTGATTACGTACAATCTTGCGTTGATTGTCCCATTCATTGTATTTTTTGAAATATATATTTGAAAATCTATTTCTAATCATCATCACACTATACCAGGCACTTTAAATTTATTTCACTTTTAGTTAGATCCGAAATAAACGAACAATCTTTTGTATAGCAAGCTAATTTAATTTTAACTATTTGCCCGAAAACCTAACCATAGCTATGTCATATATTTCATTTAAGCAACGTTAAGATAATATTTTAGAAAAAGGCAGAATTTTGATTATCTCTGTAATAGCAAGCACTAATAAACAACAGAAGGTTCAAGAAAAATATTTGCCTTAGTATTAATCATCTTTGTAATTATTATTTTTCTTATATTTTGATTTAAATTGTTTTTGTAGTGAATTTACCGTGAATGAATTAAGTTTCAAAGAACTTACACTGCGCTATAACTTTCCATTTGTAATTTGAGCAATTTGAAGGATGGAAACTTTTTACACCAATAAATTTCCACAGCTTTCTCCAAAAACCGCCACATGATAGAAGTATAAAGCTCTCAGTGCCTTATGACATGTACTTAGGTCCATGGATACGAGAATGATACATACATATTAATTATATACATGTTATTAAAATATATATTAAGTAATAAAAGGTATATAACCGTTTATTTGGTTAAAATTTAATAACATGAAATATGACTAAGATTACTAAGATACTAAAAAATCGAAAGAAAGATATAATAAACAACTCAAAGAGACACGTATATCATTACATAATAAATAAAGCAATAATATGATATACTATATTAGCTACTCTACATGATCGACAGAAATTTACAAAAAAAGGGCAGAAAAAAGACAACACGCTCATCAATTCGTTATGTTATAAATGTTATTTTAAATGTATTTAAGGTGTTATATTCTCATATTTCTATTGGTAGTTAGTTTACTCTTTCTATTCGACAATTATTATTTGAATGTTTTTGGTATCGATGAAGTATTTCTTCAAATAAATTGATATGTTGATTCTAATAGTGAAAAATTGAATTTGGCTTTTGAAGCTGTTGGAGGATCGAAAAAGTTAAAAACCACTAGTCTAAGTAGGACTAGGAATGCCGATGGGATGTTAAACTTGAAAGGCGGAGACTAAATTATCTCTATTTATTATAACATAATAATTGTGGATCACTGCAGAAATACTCTTTTCACTTTTGATTGAACGAAGGACTTGAATTAGATCTAGACAAATTATTACATCTTCTTTAATGAAATAAAATAATAACAGTATCTGTTCTCAGACAAAAAGTGTAATTCACCAAACAAGAAGTGATTTAATATTTTCAGTTCTTTTTATTTATTCACAGTTATTTAAACTGTGTACACCCAAAGTTTTAATCTCCATATTATCAATATTCTTTTTCTCGTTAAGAGGAATATAACCACTATATTGCATTGCCTTCTCACATTTTTTCTCTATAGCAAGGAAATCGTAATTTGCTTTTGGAATTTTAGTTCTCCAGGAATTCCACTGTTGTGTACTATTTCTGTATAAGTTGTAGGGGTCTCTTGATGATAATTGACTGTGTATTTTTATGTACTCAAGTAAAGTCGATGGAGTTTGACGATTGCCTATTTTCAGGAACTTCCACAGCTTCTCAGTCTCAGCTACAAGAACGAAGGAAAATTAACAAAATGAAAGTAGTTGATTGTACCATTTTATCCTGATATGATTAAGTGCTCTCATCAAAATAAAAAGGCATGATGGGAAGATAGAAAATTAAACAAGGATTTATCTTAGGTAGTCTCATCATAATTTTTTTGTGTAAATACATATAAATAAAAATTATAGAATAGAAGTAAGCCATTCTTCAATTTCTGTTTATATAAATATTCATCATCAACGACCTGTTTCGCTCTACCAAACTGATCAGGTGGATAACTGGATATCTCAAAAGTACCAATTGGAATCACTTATTTTTGGTGATCTTATGTTATTAAAGCTTTTAATATGAAAACATAAAAAAAAGATTCATATAAATTTTAAATGATTTACCCTAATACCCAAAGCTGTCTGTTCATGAATTTTACTTTTTATATTAGGTGTATAATCAGATATATTATAGGTGTACAGGGAAATCCCTTACACCGGGAAAGTGTCTGCTTTTAGTTTTGTTGGGGATTTAAACTTTTTAGGTTTTCTTTAACAGCATTTCAAAGAAATGCTAATGGAGGTAAAAAATCTCAGGTTATTATTAGAGGAAAATCTCATTGAAAATCATACAATATTTAGATAACTCACTTATATGGGTGTACGCAATAACTAGTTAGGTATAACTGCCGCTTAAAAGTATAACTGTCGCTGAAAAGTATAACTGTCGCTAAAAAGTATAACTGTCGCTTAAGTATCTATTAATTACTTACCTATATTGAGTGAGAGATAAGTTATGGTTGGATTTTAAAACCCTTAAAACAAATTTTCTTTCATTATAACTCATAGAAAGTGAGATGCATAATCAAGGAATGGTAATTCTATATCTCTTGTTTATTTTACTCGCTTTAATTACCGTTTGGTAATTAATTAAACTGAATCATGATTTGGTAATTAAAGAGGGGTCTGCTTGTATTTCATTTCCTGAATCTTTTTTTTTGTTTGGTATGAACATATAAGGTATATATTAAAAAATAGTATAGAGTAGTTACACCTTTTTCAAATTTCGATTGAACTTTTCTAATCAAAGAAAATGTTGGGGAAAAGGGTAACAAAATCAAAATACTGAAAATCTCAAAAACAATATATAAAGTGTTGATTGTAAATTGTAATACCTCTAAATATAATCTATATTTCACTAGATACTTGTTAGATGAATAAAATATTTGTTAAACCATGTAATTTAAAGAAATCGTTGTAGCGAGCTGCAGTCAGGTAGAACGGACAATTTTTTCCTTTGTAAAGGGTGTCCGTTCAAAGATCGTCCGCTGTAAGGGATTTACCGGTATATCAGAGCTCTCTCCAGTCATGATATGCAGGAGTGTGTTTGAGAACATAAGGGTGAATATCTCACTATAATCAGTTAACTGAAACTCTTAGCAGCTTAGTGAGATTTGCGAGAATTTGTCCCCTTCCAACGTACATAGCGACAAGCCCCTCTCATACAATTATACCTAACAAATATTTCTTTCTTATCTTTGCTTGGTTATTTTATTTCAAATGAAAAATAATTCTTTGGCATTTAACAATGGATATGTAAATATATAATGTAGAATTAGATATTATGAAGATGTAGGATTAGATCCTCTATGCCACAATAGTTCTAAAATTTATAGTTTCCTACTCAGTATGTAATCATATCTTACAAGAACTGTGTTACTGCTTTGTTTATTGTTGTTTCAACTAATTATAAGAGGTAACTATTGTTTTATATATGTTTCAGCTTTACTATCAAGTGTTCAAGTTTAAGCTAGTATTATGTTAAAGTGGAAGTACGTTGTATATCATTATCTAGTTAAATAGGTACCTAGTTCCGGTGCGTATTAGATAGACCTCACTTGGTCACTTCAATTCTACTTATTGTTATTATTTTGTTTGTACCTATTTGTTTATTAGTTTTTGTAATATTCTCATTCTATTACAGAATGACGTTTACATCGTTGGAATAAATAATTGACCATAAATGACGAGTTTTTCTTCATGTAAACATCATTCTCTTTGGTATAGAATGAAGATTTCATGGAAAAGATTCAAACTCAACGAGAAATCCATATTATTGTGAGGTTATTTAAACTCAACGTTGAAGGTTTTATCATAATAAATGATAAAAAAAATTATAACAATAATAAAAAAAAAATGATGATTCTAATAAAATACAGAAAAATGAACAGAAAGATATAGACATATAGTTATAGAGGTTGACCGTTTTTATAGCGCCTCTATAGCTTGTTACAAATATAAAGAAAGTAGAATTTTTCTAGATAATGAATGTTGTCAGCAGTAGCTATAGGTAGTATAAAATTTTCAAAATTTGGTTTTATATTTCGATTTTTAATAGATTAATTAATAATAATAAACTATAAGATATATAGCTTAAATAGAAAGACTGTATCCAACATACAACTATTGGTCATAAAATTCATTGTCAGGTCCGAGTTTTCCATCCTTCTCCTGATGATGAATAGAAATCTTTCTATTCGAAATCTTGAAACCAGATAAAACCTTCAACGTTGAGTTTAAATAACCTCATAATAAAATGAAGATTTTATGAAGAAGAATATCTAAAATTCAATTTGTTATGACTTTATTACTGGTTCTGGCCCGCCAGCGGCTAGAAATGGGAGCAAACATTTTAGGTTACTTGGATTTATATTGCCAATTAAATCTTTAAAACCAGAGTTTTCGCAGCACTGTTGATAGGTGACCACTGACAATATCATAAATCTGTAGAACACAATTAAAGATGTCCAGTGATCATGTGGAGGCCTAAACATTCTCAAAAAGTTAAATGCCAATATATTGTCAAATAGGTTCTTCTTCAATTATTAAAGAAAAAAGTCTTGTATGTAGTACCCAGGTTGATTAACTAAAGAATTTACAACTGCTAATGAAGTGTATATTATGTGTATTCATGGGAGTTTTTTTTGTACATTTTGGGTGTATTATATGTTAAAAACATAATATCACTAAATTTGGTATTCTCGATTGAACCTTTTGTTTCTTTAATTGAGATATCATTCTGATGAGCTTGAAAGACCAAAATGCGTCGTTGCTGATAATTTTAATAAACAAAACTGAAGGATAGCTTACTTTAATTCTATGGAATCTTCTAAATTCACAGTAACATTAACAAATAGAATCTGTCACAGAGGTGCTATGAGTGGAGGTCGAAGAGCAGAAGCTATCAGTTTTCAATAATAATTCAGGGTCACTTCTTATTGCTCTGGACTCACAGTGCGCACGTAATATTGAAATAATATCCAAAATAGCAACCAAATAAATTTATATTCATATTTTTTGTAAATATTCAACTAACCTGATGGGTTCAAACACACATCCTCATATCTCAAGAAGTAGAGTTGTCCTGGGAACAGCTTTGACAGCTCTTGAAAATAATCAACTCCATTGTTCAGTATGTCACAATCTTCGGTAGTATTCATTATCAAATGTTCAGGACCAAATGTTTTCAATCTGAAAATATTTCATTGTGAAGAAATTATAAATGGATCAGTGTAAATTCATCGCGGGTAAATTCATCGCAGTAAATTCATCGCATGGTAAATTCATCGCAGTAAATTCATCGCATGGTAAATTCATCGCATGGTAAATTCACCGCGTGGTAAATTCATCGAGGTAAATTCATCGCATGGTAATTTCATCGCATGGTAAATTCATCGCATGGTAAATTCATCGCGTGGTAAATTCATCGCATGGTAAATTCATCGCATGGTAAATTCATCGCATGGTAAATTCATCGCATGGTAAATTCATCGCATGGTAATTTCATTGCAGGTAAGTTCATCGCATGGTAAATCATCGGTGACATATATCAAGAAGGTAGATAATACAAACAAATAATAGAGAGGTAAATAAAAGATTATTTAAAAAAAAATACATTGTAACGTTACAAACAATTTGGTGCACCGACAATTGGGCCCCGACAATTAGGTGCCGGGACAATTGGGCCCACGATAATTGTGCCCGCAGACAATTGGGCCCCAAAACAAATGAGCCCAGAAATAATTGAGCAGAAGACACAATAAAGAAGTGTTACTTTGTTATTATTAGGGTTGTGACAATATTATCTTCGAAATATGTTTTATATTCTCTAAACATATATTTGTAATTTTTAAATTTGTTTGATATACTTGGTAAGGTGTATATTAATAAGCCCATTAAATCACATCTGTATACTAATCTCACGTTTCGGTGTAATGGAAAACTTTGAAGTATTTAAATAATTCTTATCAACTTGAATCATATCATGTGAATTTTAACAGATTTTCGTTACATTGAACTAAGAAAAATTAAAGAGTTGTAGGGATAGAATGAGATTGTGAAAATACATTTTGTATTACTAATTTATAAAACTCTTCTATATTGAACACTATAATGCATTTTACGAATAAATTGTTTCAAATTGATTAATAATTGTTTTAATAAATAAAGTAAATAATAGAGTAAAAAAAAGACAGATTTTTTAATCGGAACCCAAACCGAAGAAGATTTTGATTAGGAACCAAAAAAAAAAAAGATCTTGCGCCCAACTCTGAATGAACATTGTACACAGTACAAACGTCCTTTGTTCATTGAATGCCATGTGTCAACCTTTACAGTATTATTGGTTTTTGATCATCTTTGTAACAGCATGGACTGGCTAGCAAACAAATGAAGATTCCAGGAAAACTTGCGGCTTAAATGAAATATAGTTCTTCCATAAATCATCTTTGTTAAATGAAATTTTATTATATATTGATTATATAATAAAATTATATTGATTTGTGGTGAATTTACCGAGTTGCGATGATTTACCATACGGTGAACTGTCTGACGGTGAATTCTTACGTGAAATCACCAGGCACCATTTTCTATATACTTTTAAAGATATTGATACTTGTTGTTCAACAATACTACGCTGTTAATGAATACCTGAAGTAACTAAAAGTCAAAATAATCAGTTTCTCTTGTTTTCTACCTGTACCTAAATGGTTAGTATTGAATAGATTATACCTACCTAATTGACAATAAAAACAAACGGCGCGCATTCTTTCTATTTTGACGTGAAATTAGCAACTCTGAAAAATCTTTGAAAGCATAGGAAAACTAATATATATCTCTAAATTTTATATAGAGTACAGAAAATATGTGAGGGATGTAAGCCTCACGGATTAAAACAATAAAATATATGCTTAGAGAGGACCTGTTATATTACTTAGCACCTGTATTTCTATACTGCACCAATCCGCAAGCAAAGAAGACCTCTGAAACAGGTGTTAGATACAGATTCAGAGAAACACAAATCTCCATTATTTCCTTGGGAACAACATAATAACGAAGAATATTTATAGGAAATATATTGATTAAATTATAACCAGCTTATTTTTGTGAAATAACAAAAAGTCGTACCTGGAAAACATTTGTGCGCGTGGATCCCTCACCAAATAAATAACTTTTAGTCCTTTCATTGATGGCATCGACAAAATATCTCTTGTTGTATTCAGACTTGTTAGAATGTCCTGGAAATATATTAATCTTTAGTATTCATGTATTTTATTTAAATGGTTTTAATAATAAATAGCGCAATTAGGTCACAAGATATGGTCATTGGTCATTATAACACACATTGTTTTTATATCAATAGCTACAAAGATAGTAGATAACGCATTGTAAAGCATTTCTGTATTTCAAGTTTTAAGAAGAGCTCATCTTTCAAGATAACCACTATTTGATATTTCAATATATTAATCAATTACAAGTAACTATACTATATTCGTGAAGAGTTTGTGCATAATATATAAACTACATCACAAGTTAAATTAAAAAAAATCCAACTAATGAGACGACGTTTTGTGAGATATTAAATTGTATAGCATATTGAAATAATTAACTACTCTTTAATAATTTAAGCGAAGCTGAAATAACTTGAAATCATAACAGTAATAACTGTATATCTGAAACGTATTGTTACAATACTATGTTTGTTGCTCCCTGAGTTTCCAAAATTTCAAAATCATTTAAAGGGGTATAGTAACGTCACAATCAAAAATTCGCCAAATTGGTTTTAAATCGATTCACAATATTTAGCCATGTAATATTAGACTGTTCGTTAATTTTTAAAATGCTCATATGAAAAGTATATAATGAAATTACCGCCACCAAGCGGAAGCACTTGCATTCATTAGTATGTTTGTTGTTTTCATATTAATTTATATAAGCAGTAATCAAGCTTTGTTTGCATAAAAATGGTGAAAAGATTGCGTGTATTCGAAAACTGTACTTCAAGACAAGAAGACATAATTATAAAAATAAAGTCATCTCTTCACAACAAGGTGTGGCCAGCTGTATTTAGTAAACAGAGGACAGCGATTGTGGTGCCATCTACCGTAAGCACTTGGTGAGAAATCAATTATGCATAAAATGATATACTTCATTTATTAGATTTTATAGAACTTTACAATTTTACACAAACGCTTTATTCTTACTAAGAAATTATTTGACATTAAAATTGTTAAAAATGACTATAATGCCCCTTTGAAAAAATTCACTGAACAAAAATTTACGCAATTTTCAAATTTAATGATTCTATACTTTATATTTACAATATTATGTGATACAAACAGGTTCTGAATTGAAGAAAGCTGTAATAATTGCGAGGCACAAATCGAAAATATTATATAATAATTGTAACTTCTTAAAACATTTCCTTATTCATGAGTTAGAATAAAAGAAAATGGTGCTGAGGGCTGACAAATTCAGCTAATGAAATCATGGATTCCAATTTAAATTAAAGTTAAATATCAATTAATAAATATTTTTTACCTGTCCTAAAATGAAATATTTTACAGTATATAAAACTGTTGGTTGTTCAATGTAACACAATATAAATCGAAGTATCAAACTAATTACTCACCTATACTTAAAGAGTTAATCTATGGTTGAATTTTGATACTCTTTAATAATTTGCTGCTTTGAACTTTCATTCACAGAACTTTCATCATCTCAATCTACTAAAAAAACGTACTATAGGCTAAGTTGAACCATTACGACCGGTACTAGGATTTTAGTGCAGTAGGAAAATTCACCGCCAGAGTTTTCGCCGGTGGAAAATTTGCCCATGAGGAAAATTCACCGGTAGGAAAATTTAACTATCGAAACACCTAGCTATAAGTATTGACAAAAAATATTGATAATAATAAAGAAAACATAAAATTGTTAAACTACTATACGACTGAAAATTTTAGATTATTTATGAAATTTTAGATAATATATATGAAATATTAGATAATTTGAAAAATTTGAAAAATAAAATAAGAATTAATAATTGCAAATATTAATTGCAGATGTTAATAATAAGTTCAAAGCTGATGAAACTAAAATGTCTAAAATTTACTTTAACTGTTCATATATGCAATGTATATTCTAATCGTTACTCATATAATTTAAGTTATTTCGTTACTCATAGGTCGCTGCATAACATTTTGAGTGTTATAATTACTTGAAAAAATAGTCGGAACAAACTTCAATAATAAAAACTTTGCAGTTAAAAAGAATAAGGTACCTTTTAGTGAGGGTTAGATGTGCTTTTGCTAATCCTAGTCGGTTCTTATCACTTCTATTAAAAGTCTTTGTGTTTCTGTATGTGTTTAATATTGTGAATTTAAGATGAGGACGAAGCTATATGGATTTTTCTAATAATCTATTGTACTATTCTGAGTTATTGATGGTTTCATACCTACCTAATTATTGATTGTTTTGATTTATTTGGTATAACCTTTTACGGATTACCTCTTGAAATCTGAAGTATTGTGCATGACACAAATATTTTCAAGGTAGTACACTGTTTATGATGCTATATGTATATAGGTTAGGAACATATTTTTCTTAGTTATATATTTGTAAGCTAGTTATTCCTCACGGCAAATCGGCAAATTTTGGTAACGACGAATTTTCCTAATGGTGAATTTTCCAAAGGCGAAAATTCCAGCGGAAAAAAAATCGACGGTAATATGTCCGCGGCGAATCCTTTTGTAACGCTTACAACTATTTTCTTTTATTTTAATTCATAGAAAATCAAATATTTAAGGAGTAACAATTATACTATAACTTCGAGTAATGCCTGGAAGTGGTGAAGAACGAATCGGGTAACGTATATAAATGTTTGTTTAACCGGTATCCCGATAATACTTTAATTGATAAAAATTAGACTTTTAATTAACAATATTTTTGATATACAGTCGTACGTTCCTGAATGAATTTCCTCTTCTGTAAAGATTTTATTCTTATTTTTTTAATGGAAAGATATTGTCATTAAGAAACTAATGAATTATCTCGTGTGGTTTATTATATTTATTTATCTCCTATATTAAATAGTTCTAAAGTCTTTTAGCATCAAAAAATTAAGTATACTACTTATATTTATTAATGTTTAGTTTTTAAGTTATTTCTTAAAAAAGTATCCATAGAAATGTATCTTAGTCATGAAAACCACTTTTCAAGAAACTAGATCACAATGGTTCTTGTAATTAACTTGTGAATAATTTTTTTTATTATTATTATCCATTTTTATACTGTTTTAATTAATATTAGCTGAAGTCGACAATTTTAATTACACTTTAATCACTGATAATGCAGTTTTGGAATTAATGTTTTGAAAATATTTTGTATCAATAACTTCACAAAATTGTTAAATTTTAACTAAATAACCCCAAATGTTATAGAATTTTTTTAACGCTAAATTTTACAGTCAATATCAACCATTTCATTTTAATGATAAACAAATTGAATTTTTATGTGCACTTTTAAATAGTTAAACCTTTTAATAGTAGAAAAAAAAACTCGTTTCTAAACACCAGTAACCTGTAAAATAATTAATCAATTAAAGGTAAAAATTTATTAGAACCATATTTTGAAATTAATTTCAAATGTAATAACTAAATATTTTAAAATTCGAGCATCTGTGTGTGAGTTGTTCTGCATTATAGTTTTAAAGGGAAGCATTATACGAAGATCTATGATTTTAGTTAAACTTTTCTCATGATTTTATCCCTGTACTGGAACACGAAAACTGAGAAAATAGATTAAATTTACCTAGAATTATGTATATTAGAGCTTATCATTTTGATTTACTATTTTTAGATCTATCAAAGCATGTGAACAATTTGCTTGAATTTTTATGTAACTCTATAACAAACTAACATTTCAAAAAATAAAATAGAAACATATATGATATGTTTTTTTTTCTATTTGTCGATTTTACCTTTGATTTATTCAGACCAACTGAGTAATAACTATAGTGTATAAATTTAGATTCTATTTTTAGTTTTAAATCCTTTCTTTTTGTATTTTGTAAACAGAATATAAATAAAGAATACCCCACCTTAATACATTATATACACTGAGATAAAGACAAATACTCTTCAATTCTAACCTTGATGATGGAATTACTGGCAGATTTACAAAGGTTATTAAAATCATTCGTAGTTCTGCAACGTAAGCCACATTTCTTCCTTAAATCCCTTAGCGGCGTTGGCCATTTACTACTGCGATGAACCATCCATTCCGGGAAATCGCAAGAAAAAATGTTACTGATTTCGTCTCGAGAAGCAGCTGGTGTGACTTTTCCTATATTGTTCCTCCAGTAGCCTGTCATTGGTTCGTAAATATAGTAGGTATTCTCATCAATATTCGAAAGCATTTCTCCGACCCAAGAAGAACCAGCTCTTCCCAGAGGACTGATTATCAGAATTCTGTTGTTGCTATCACTAGCACTGGTCTCTGTATTGCCTTCCACATCCAAACATATAATTGCTTTTTCATCAGCGTATTTTTTATTGTTGCGCAGTTCAAGTAAACCTGAAAATGATATTGATTGAAGGTAATAGTATTTTGTTGAATTGTTTTGAGGAATATCATAATGTCTATTAGAGTACCAATATATCTTGTAAAAATATGTACCCCAATCGAAAAAAAAAAAAATCTTATCATATTTTTATGAAAAAATATACCAAACGACTTACCATTTTCAACCATAAATAAAAAGATAGAGACTATTATCAATGTTCCAAATAATATTCCAATTTTGCTGTGCATTTTAATTATAATCTGTAAATTATGAATACACAGTTTCATATAAGAAATCATTTGATCCGTGGCCTGTCAATTCCCCCGTGGAACTTTCCAGTGGTGGAATATTTCTGGTGGAATTTTCCGTGGTAGAATTTTCTACGAAGGAATTTACCTAGAACCCATTTGATCTTTCAGAAATGTTGAATAACATTTTTCCATGACAATCGGTTTGTATCATTGTAAGTAAAATTGTAAATGTGTCTTTATTGAAAAGAAAAAAAAAATAAACTGTTAGACTGTCTAATTATTATGACTCTTATAGATAGACTAAACAGTTTAATTTATTGAAGATATATGTAAAAAAAAGAAAATGTATGTGCATTTTAATATACAGTGTCTGTTAAAGTGCGCATACATTTTTCCTTTCTATTTGAGCATTTCCCTTTTCTAAAAATTGTTATTGTTCAATTTACGTACTATAATCAAACCCGAACGAATGAAACTCATTCAGTACTGAAATCAATTTAAAAATACAGTAAAATGCACATGAATTAAAATTGTAGACGAGTGAAAACAGAGAATTATAATTATTGAATTACTTAACCTTATTCTATTTTCTACTAACTGCAAATCAAATAAAACCTGTACAGTAATTAAAATTTAAAATATATGCAAATATACATATATAGTATATGTATAAAATTAAAATTCAATTCTTAATGATTTGAAAATATTCAAGATGCTAGATTTTTTAAGGAATAATTCTGTCGAAAAAATCACCCAATTTCTCTCTCAGAAAAATTTCTCAGCAGATTTCACTCTCCAAAACCATGTTGAGGAGGATGGTCAAACATGAACTTCGTTTCCGTTTTTATCATAAGTCATAACACTTCAGTTCAACGAATAACTGTTGTCCACAAAGCATGTAGAGGAGACAGTTTTGTCCATGGATTCTACAGCAACCATCCAACTAGAAGTTCTTTTGCCTCCATCAAATAACCTTATCGGAAAAACGATGGAGTGTATACAAATGAAAATCCTAGAATTATCAACGAAATAAATGATAGATATGATGTTTAGGTAATAATCTACGTTGCCATTATTAATGAAATAGAGCCAATCGTTCATCCATTCCATAACGATGACGGGAACTTGTCACCGGTTAATGGTGTTTCAAAACACATTATTTGACCCAATATGCACCATTCTTCACTTTGGTGGATACAAGAGGTGCTTTACCACATTGTACAAATGCAGCTCTAAAATTTCTCAATAAAAAGTTTCGAGGTCGATTCATTAGCAGTAGAACGGAAAATTCCTAGCTAGAAGACTGTCCAGATATCAACCATTAGGACTTTCATTGGGGTCTAGGAAATTTGATCGAAAGGAAAATTGAGCGAACAACAATTGATCAAAAAGAAAATTGATCGAATAGATCAGTTACCAAACACAAAGCAAATATAAATACTTATATACAACAAAACAAAAGTTGCAGATTATTTTCGATTATAGTATTTTACATTATTTTATACTTTATGTATCCTTGATCTTTTTTTTTATGTACTTATCTATCATTTGCATTGTCTTTCCATACAGTTTTTAATTAACAAAGTACTTCCTCAATATTTAATATGACTTTGTTTTTGCCCATCGTAGGCTTCAATTACTATCACCTCTTTATTCTCCTCTTCCATCTGGAAGACCCAAGATGCTCTATCATGAAGCTGTCTGTCGTGAATGGAAGAGAAGGGGGTGGCGCTCTTTTTGGCCCCGAAAAATTGTAATTTGAATTACGTATTGTCTATTTTTCGGTTCTAGGACAACTCGCCACGTGATTTATGTTTTGTCAGCGTATACATCATTTACATATATTTAAAAATGTTTTAAATTTGAACAATGATTTGTTTCTATACGCTCAAGACTGACGTAAAACAGTAGTTAACAAATTTCATTATTTCAATTAATTAGTTTCTTTTGATATATCTGTTAGAATATTTCAAGCCACAAAAAATATTAGAACTATTAATATTAATTTAGAAGCATTTATTGTCTGCTTCGAAACGAAAGGTTTTTTAGTTGACGTCAAAAGGGAATAAAATACAAGGGACAGGAAGAAGAAGTCAGAAAGTAAAGTGACTCTTTGAACAAAGGCACCAACCACCAGTCTGTGATAATGCTCATGGATGCAGAAAGGCTTCTTTGCGGATGCAATCATTTACCAAGGAATGATATGAAAAGGAACACAAGCACAGGTGACTGCACTCATGAATAGAAGAGGAAAATGAAGAGGTGATAGTAAATATAACTTATTAGCCTACATAAGACAAAAATCTAAGACATCGTAGTTAAAGAATCTTCTATTTGCACTGGTGTACTAGTTTTAAACAAAAGTATTTTTTATAAATCATTAAACGTATTAAGAAGACACCGAACTTGTTTTCTTTCCAATAACAAATTAATTTTAGCAAAATACTTTCAAATAGAACGAAGTAAATTTTATTGTTAATTTAGAACACACACTATGTTTAAACGAGAGTTATAAAAATATTATATTTAACTTTTGAAATGGAAAAGAAAACATTTTCAAATACTGTAATAACAATAATAATTAATTTACAACACGCAGCTTATATTTAAATTATTTATTATATATAAATAGTGTATACGGCGGTAAAACATATATCACACAGCGAGTTGTTTTGGCGGCGAGTTGTCCTAGTGGCGAATTGTCCTAGTGGCGAGTTGTCCTCACGGCGAATTGTCTGACGGCGAGTTGTCTGGTCACCCTATTTTTCATATTTACCCCGTTTATCAATTTTTTAACGATACTCAAAGTTTTAGAGGATAGCGTTAGGGTTATGCTCTTCAACTACAATGTCTCAGATTTTACGTTAGATAGGCTGGTAGGCTTCATTTACTATCACCTCTTCATTTTCCTCTTCTATCTGTGAGTGCAGCAACACAGTGCTTGTGCCCCTCTTTGTCACATTTCTTGGTAAATGACTGCATTCACGGAGTATATTTTGCATCCATGAGCATTGTCAATGACGTTGTTAGGGGATCGTATCCAATTTTTGCAATTGTTACCGATTTTTTTTTTACTTTAGTTCCCTAGTAAACATTCCAAAGAAAACGTACAAAAAGTTTCCTTTTGCTGTGACAACTATAATTAAGTCAGTGGTCTCCCATATTTGGTAGATGGCTTCGTCATTGGCTTGGGGGACCTTTGAGTTCTCTGACAGAGACAAAAAGTTTCCTTTTTTTTTGCATATGCTTTTGATTTTATTGTTTTTTTATAATTTTTAACTTTTTTTTGTTTACTCCGATATCTCGGAAACTTTTTTTACTCAAATCGTACTGCGCCAAGTCTATAGACTCAATGGAGGTTGGTCCTACAGAAAAATTTATACAAGCAAATATGTTTAGCTCGAAATTAACTGTATTTTTTTAAACGAAAAAAAAAATTTAAAAAATAAGCAAAAGAGCTCATTAGACGATATAGGTAATTTTGAGCTAAACATATTAGCTTCCATAAATTTTTCTGTATAACCAACCCCCATTGAGTCTATAGACTTTTCGTGGAGTGGTTTAAAAACAGGTTTTTCGGCCACACCTTATGTCAAAATCTCAGCTCAATCGGATGAGTATTATTGGTAGCTAGCAAAAACAGGAGGCGATCCCCTTAAGTTACTTTGTTCATGAAGCCACTTTCCTTTCTGTCTGCTCCTTCCTATCCCTTGCATTTATTTCTTTTTTGACATCATTGATATGGCTTTTGGTTCCGAAACAGACGTTAAACCTATACTAAAGTAATTAATTAAATATTTAACTTTCATTTCACAAGTTATCTAGAACTATCTAGATTCCAAGAACTAAGAAAACAAGATCTACTAGCTGTAATATATTGCAAATAAGTTTCTCTGGTAATCCATGAATTTAGTTATCGTCAATTGGTGTAAATAGTTTCATTATCATTTTCGATCAATTTTGGTTCATTCAATTTTCCATTCTATCAATTATTGTTCGCTCAATTTTCATTTCAATCAATTTTCCATTCCACCAAAATTCCTTTAGATCAATTTTCCTTTCAATCAATTGCTTTCGATAAATTTCCCAGATCCCCTTCCATTGATTCTCTTATAGAATGTGTTCAAAACTTCGCTGAAAGATAGAATCAGGTGAACCCAGAAAATTGAACAAGATTTGTTAGCAGTGTGCGTCGTTCTGTCTTCAGGCTGGAGAGGGTCATTTTCAACACTTTTTCATACGATAGAGGACAATAAATGTTTGATAATCATAAAAATCCATTCTTTTGCTTTAAAGTGATGTATCTTTAATGTCAATTGACGCAGTAGAAGTGCTTCTAATTCACAATTTAAAAATGACTTTTCTGATGGAACTCGGTGTATGCATTATAAATATATTCTGTAGACATTTTCATGGTCTTAATGTATTTAATAGACTGATAGTCAATATCTTAATTAGAAAATTTTATCATCTGCTGCAGAAAAAATTACCAAAATGATAGTATTCATTATACACTGTGTTTCATCAATACGTCATTTTTAAATTGTGAATTAGAACCATGATAGATACATCACTCTAAAGGTAAAGAGCATATTTTTAGTATTATTAAACATTTATTGTTCTATGTTGTATGACCCTACAAAAGTGGTTGAAATTGACCCTAGATCCAGTCTAAAGACAGAAAAACGCTCGCTTCAGAGCATTCTTGAAAAATTCATAGAGAGTCTTCTTGTTATATCTTTCAGCGAAGCTTTGAACACATTGTATAAAAGATTTAATCGAATCTAGTTTCCCATATAAATCGAGTTTGTGCAGTATTCCAGATATGAGAGTCCAAAGGGTTAACCTGTACATGGAGGATGGCCTTATTTTGGTACACAAATCCGGATACAACCAGGTTGGGAGCAATCGTGTACGGGTTAAAATCTGGACTGTGTGGTGGCCAGGGATGTTTTGAACTTCTGCTAATGAGTTGACCTCGAAAATTTCCTTGAAAATTTTAGCTCTGCATATGTGCAATATGGTGAAGCGCCGCTTTGCATCCACCAGAGTGAAGAACAAGTTGCAGACTAGGTCAAATAATGTGCTGGAGTTTTGAAACACCATTAACAGATGACAAGTTGGCATATTCGTCAAGAAATCAATGACGATTGGAACCATTCCATTAATAATTGCAACGAAGATCATTACCTTAGAATCATACCTATTATTTGTTTCGCAGATATTTTGAGGATTTTCATTCGTGTTTTTTTTTATTGTCTGTGGATTTTTTGATGGACTTCTCGTCAGTTCAAACTATTCAATTGGCAATATTGGATTGTTGCTGTTCTTTTTGTTAAGGATTGAACTGAAGTGTAATGATAAAAAAGGAAACGAAGTTCATTTCATGTCTGATTATCTTCCACAACCTGGTTTTGGTGAGTGAAATCTGTTGAAGAGCTTCTATCGCACTGTATATACAAGGTGGGCCAATAAGGATGCCTCATTTAATAACTTTATTAACCCTTATTACTATTAGGGATAGAACGTAAAACTTTATTTCCAAATTTTTTTTTTATTTTTAAATTTCATTTATAAGTACCATGGCAAAAGGGATAAGTAACTGTTGTCTGTCGCGACAGTGAACATTTCTAACCTTTTCTGAAGACTGTCTATAACTTTCGTTAGTGTGTTGCTGTTAATTTGTCTAATTTCCTTTTGGATATTTTCCTGAAATTGATTGATTTTAATTACTAATTTCAACTTTCGTTTAAGGTAACTCTTAAATTCTATCCGGGAAGGGTTTATTACGGGGATCTAGGAGAATATTTATTTTCATTATGTCGAGAGAACGATTTTTGCGAAAAATTAGATTTCAAAGATTTATTTTTTCTCTCGCAGTACGACTCATGGCGCTATCTTTTTGATAAAAATGTTTTCCAATTGTTTTGATTCTAGTTGAGAGTAAAGAAAACTACAAATAATATTTCAATATCTTTCTCCAGTGATGGTCACATACAGAATTTTTCATAATTCGTTTTCAAAAAAATATTTGGTCAACTCATTGCATCAGCCATCACATTTCCATAATAAATAGACTCCTAGATCTTAGGAGTTAACCTTTAGCACAATCACTCAATTGTAAAGAAATATCCAAGTAGAAACCAGGCACGGAAATATATTGATACATGTTTATTTTTTATTCAATTTTTATATGTATTTTATCTATGAAAAGTCTACGCAGAAAAATAAATTATTCAAAAATTGCCAGTCACTTTTTGAAAAATTATTTTTTATTTACACGTTCAAAGAAAATTTAATTCTTAATCATTTTTTTGAACTATACCAACACCGATAATACACAGTTGAATATTATCAATTAACCTTAATAATCAAGCCCTCAAAAGTTTGCTCACTAAAATAGCTGCTGGCGCGTGCGCGCCAGTTCTCACTGACACTCTTATTGCTCTTATCATTTTTTAACCAATAGACATTGGTATGGGCGGGGCTTATCACTCAGTACGGAGCTAAGCGAGCTGCAGGAGTCACTTAGACCCGTTAATTAACTATAAGGGTTAAATTTAACTGATTATAGTGAGACATTCACCTTTATGTCCTCAAACACACTAGTGCTTCTCATAACTGGATAGAGCTCTGCTACACTCCTTATATATTTGAATAAATGCTCATAATATGAGTATGTTATCATTTATCACCGTCATATTTGTCTAATCGAATATGCGATTATGTGAAAAAGTAATGAAAAGACAGATTCCAAATCAAGTTAATTGTTTTTTCTTTTTCATGAGGAATGGTGCGCCTGCGTCAGAAGCTAGGTTACTGGAGTTAAGCAAATCAAACATCTCTTAAGTGATGTACATTTGACACCCAATCTGGGTGTCAAAATAAAATCAGCATTTAATTTTGTTATATAACGGTACACGGAAAACTGCCAGTCAGAAAACTACCGAAGTGGAAAACTGCCAATCACTTACTGGCAATGTAATGACGTTAGTCAATAATAACATTTTAATTTATAAAAAAAAGCCGTTCGCAATTCTTTAAGGAGTTAAGAGGACATTCATTTTTACAGTAATGACCATGTAAATATTTAATTACGTAATATTCACAGGATAATATTATTTCAACAAAGCTACTTTATCCAAAACACAGTTTAACAAAAGTTTGGTACACATAAGGAAGTTATAATCACCATTTTTAACATATTTGCTAAGTCACGTACATTTTAAAAAAATGGTTAAGTTACGTATAATATAGCCCCCTGTTATTAATTTCCAATTTACTTCAGCAATATTGCATTTGGTTATGAAACAAAACGTTAAACCCCGTGTACTGATTTTTGATTATCAGCTAATTAGATATACTCACAATAATATCATTGTAAATTATACAATAAATTAAGTGAATGTTTAATCAACTCATATGTATGTTCAATATTTATTACATTTACATTTTTATTCTCCATGTCACTTACGAAACTCCTTCATTTTTACAATATTCATTTATATGTAAAAATTATTATTATTTAATATGCACTCCAATTCGATCAAGTGAAAATTATTGTCAGAGAATTGGTTAGGATACCAGTTTAATAATCATTGATGTTCCAGGTTGCAAATTTTAAATATTTCACAAACCTCTATCGAAGTTATTTTTTAATGAGTGTAAGAGAATATTTAGCTTGAATACTTGTTCAATTCTCAAATTGTAAACAAAAAATAACTAATTTGACACTAAACCCTTTATGAACTGATAATGTAAAGATGTGAAACAAGGAAATTGTACTCTGTCCCTCATACAATTATTTGTTTGTTTCTTCTTGTAGTAGTTTCTAAGAAAGGTTTTAGTTTTGTATACTATGTAGCATATAACTTCAAAGTTGTTGGTTCTACGACCCCCCGACACATATTAATGCATCTAGACGGAAAAGCTGACGCTCCAAACTTGGGTGAAATGAAACATGAATGCATGATGGAGTTTGCGGGATTCGAACCCTGGACCTTTAGAGTACTGTTTGGAGCGTACGGATTTTTTTATAATTTAAAATGTTATTATTGACTAAAGTCATTAAATTGCCACTAAATGACTGGCAGTTTTTCGCCTTGCAGTGTTCCGCCTGGCAGTTTTCCGCTTCAGTAGTTTTCCACCTGGCAGTTTTCCGCCTGTCTGTTTTCCTCATGGCAGTTTTCCGGACATCTTTATAACATCACATACAGGGTGGGGCGTAAGTTTGGAAGCAAATGAAAGTGCATATTATAATCCAACGAAAAATATATTTAATAATTTACAGTTGTGTATTATTACATATGGGTTTTAAGAATTCAAAAATCATAAATTTATTCAAAATGTCCCCCCTTGTTTTTAATAACAGCCTCAAATCTCATCCGAACTCCTCCTACTGCGGCACGCAACTGTTTTTGTGAAATTTCCTTCCAAGATCTCTGGAGCGAACGCTTTAAATCATCCACACTGCGATGGAATTTACCACAGGCCTTTGATTCAAGAATGGACCATACCGAAAAGTCCATAGGATTAACATCTGGGGAGCAGGGAGGCCACATTTCTTTGGACCAAAACCGTGGAAGATGGTCATGGCACCAGTTTTGAGTGACATTTGCAGTATGTGAAGTCGCGCAGTCTTGCTGAAATGTCCATAGAGTGTCATTACCGAAGTGATCCTTAGCTGACTCCAACATTGGCGTGAAAATATTCTCAATATAACATTTAACATTGATTTTGGCGCTTTGTTCCACAAAAATTAAAGAAGATCTCCAAGTTTCTGAAACGGCGGCCCAGACCATTACTGAAGCAGGTTTAATGGTTCTGTGGACATTTTTTGGTTGTATGGGATGTCTTTTGCACTTTTACCAATTTTTCTGTCATTCCTCCGGTTGTGAGCCATTTCCACTGTGAAATTTTTTTCGTCAGACCAAACAATTTCACCAGCCGTGCCAGACTTCAATTCTCTCAGAAGTGCTTTGCTTCTCTCCAATCTCTTTTTCTTTACAGCTTCTGACAGAGTCTGTCTCTTTTGGAGGGTGAAAGAGGACATCTTTAGGTCTTCTTTGACAACTCTTCTCATTGTTCTGGGACTCACATCAGCTGTTTTGGCTAATAATCGTATTGACCTTTTCGGGTTCCTCCTGATCTTCTCTCGGGCACATTTTATCAGTTGTTTGGTGCGTTGTGAGCGTGGTCTACCACTTCTTGGACGATCAGTCAAGTCTCCTCTCTCATTAAAACGCTTCACACACTTCCAAACAGTCGATCTCGCTATTGAGAGAGTCTTTGAAATGACGGAATCTGACTTCTCGGCACGGTGTAGAGCAATATTGGCTTCTCTTTTGTCTGACATTTTTGAATTGACTAAATTTTTGTAAAAAATAACACTGCCACCTCATAATGTAGTGTCTCTACTATAGTTCAAACCCTATCACCTTCTTAGGAACTTAATTTTAAGAATTATATTAATGTTTGAAAAATTGCTTCCAAACTTACGCCCCACCCTGTATATGTATAAAGGGGCTGGTGCCGTCACCCCAAACCCCTGTCAGTTCGTTAAACAATCATTAAATGTGAAGTACGAAAAACTAACAGATACGAAAAAACAAAAACAATAAAGCTAACTTAGTAAAAAATGTCCCCTCAAATTCCCGACGAAGGATAAACGTTATTTTTTATAAATAAGATGTTTTTTGAATGTGTCTATATAGCCAAATAATTTTGCAAAAATCTAAAACAATTGTATGAAGTAAGTGATTGGCAATATTCCGCCTGGTAGTTTTCTGACTGTAATTTTTCGGGCACCAATATAATAGTAATTTATCAATAATTACTAAATCTGAAGTCACTCCGATGATAATTTAATAATAACACTATTGAAATCCGTCATTTTAAGCGGAAAGCTCACTAATAACTGAATAAACAACAATTTGGCGAGACTTATCGTCGTATGCAATTTATATGCATTGAATACCAACATATTTTATACATATAAATAAATTTTACATATTACAGTGTCCATGTTATCTGGGATTACACACGATGCACAGAGTTTTTCACTTAACACAAAACTTTACACACACTTCTCACAACAGTTTTCCTATCAAACTGGATGCTGAAATTCTAATGAAACACTTGCCAGTATATATGTACTACAGCTGTTTCCATCCATCTTTGTCATACTTATATATATATATATGTATGTGCTTGTAAATTAATAATATCTTATTATATTATTTTTTTTGTGCCTTATAATTTTGGTAATAATTATATGATACAAAGGTACAACCTTGTGCATGTACATTGATACTTACTTATATTGAATAGAAATTTTATTTAATTTTTTTTGATCATTATTGTAAATTATATTTTTTTGACCTTTGCCTAACCATTTTTTCCGATATTGTGTATTGGGTGGCGCTCAATATTTTAAAATATTATAGAATAATCAAATGAAAGGATAAAAATAAAAATTTCCTGAAAGGGAAAATAATCAAAGGAAAGGATAAAAATTAAAAATTTCCTTAAAGGGAAAATAATCAAAGGAAAGGATATAAATAAAAATTTCTTGAAAGGGAAAATAATCAAAGGAAAGGATAAAAATAAAAATTATTCCTGAACGGAAAATAATAAAAGGAAAAATAGTTTTCAATTATTGCAAGGATGGCTAACAACAATTTGATTGTGTTAAATGACCTACCTAAATTCAAAGGTGCGCCATTACGACACGAAAAAGATGCATTTGTGCCAGGTCCTAACGTTCGGACGTTCTTCCGTACATTGGAGAAGTACTACTTGCAAAACAACATCACAGATGATGGCGTAAAATTCCGGATACTATACGCCCAAATAAACAAACAAAGCGGAAACGCCCTGAGTCTCATGGATTTCTACGCTGGACGCGAAGACTACAGCTATGAGCGCGTAGAACGCGAATTCCTCAAGATGTATCCTAATCATCAGAGGGAGGACACTCAACATGCAGCAAAAATATTGGGGACCAGTGACATCCATAAGCCGAACTTCATTACTGGCATGACGTCTTTAGAAGCATCGTCAAGAGCCTATGTGGAAAGTTTCCTTTCAACAGAAGGGATGAGAAAAATCAACATAAGCCCTGAAACGGTAGTTCCACTCCCTAGCGGCGAAGAAGAAGATGAAGAGGAAGTACTAAAATTGCCACTAATGGGGTTATTTCAAAACCTCATGATGAAGTTTATACTTGGTAATCAGTTACCAACAAAAATATATGAAAAAATTACAGACATCTGTGCTGATTGCTCCAGTACAGAGCTAATGTCAGAAGTTGTAAATCTCTACGGAAAGGAAACCCTTATGAAGGTAGAAGCATAAAAGAAAAAGGAAAACATCACAACACAGCAAGATGTTCTCTACCAGGTAACCACTACTTCCAATGACAAGAAAAGAAAACAAAGCCAAGGGGCAGCAAGGAACTGCTTCAAGTGTAACGAAGCCGGGCATTTTGCCCGAGAGTGCAGGAAAAAGATTACCTGCAAATATTGCAAAAAGCACAATCATTCTGCGCAATATTGCAGAATAAGGATCGCTAAAAAAATCCCCTATTGCCTTAACTGCCGGGGAATTGGTCATGAAGAGAGGAAAACAGCTGGATCAAACAGCTATAGACCTAGAGATACTGCTACAAGGAAAGGTGACAGGGTTAATGTCCTAGAGGATGGAAATTACGAAAACCCTGACCAAGAATATGAGGAATCGGATCAGTCAGAATGACTAGGAAGTATAAAGGAAACAAATAAATATTTGGTAAATCCACACGTAGAGATAGTAATAGGACAATCCAAATATAAGGGATTAGTTGACACAGGAGCGTCAATTATAGTCTGATGTCAGAACGAATACTGACGGATAAACACATGGTAAGAATATATAAGAAAGAGGTAAGAGATGCTAGTAACAACGCTATCCCTATTGTGGGAGAAACTACAGTGGAAATTGTGAGTCCACGAGGTACGTTTCATGAAAATGTACTTATATTTAGCAATACCAGTGCATTGCAAATGGATATTCTGCTTGGAATGAATATATTGAGAAGAGCTCATATAAACTTACCAGAAGGTAAGATAAGTTTCGTGAAAAACGAAACAGAAAACTATAAGGCCACAAAAGATATAAACCAGTTGAAAATGATGATAATGAATGAACACCTTCATAATTATCCCAAGTGTACGAATGGGAATAAAAAGAAGGAGATAAATGTAGATAGAATAGTCACAGAAGAATATGAAGAGGAAAGACACTTCAACTTACATATAATAGAGGACATTGAGGTCCAAAGAAATGCGATTAACGTATGCAATATCAAAATTGCGGGAGCACAGGATGGTGAAGATATATTAATCCATAGCTCACAACTAAAGGAAAAATTATTAATTCCTAATACACTTGCACGGGTATGCAAAGGGAGAATAACCATTAATTGCATGAATATAAGTGACGATAATGTCGTACTGACCCAGGGAACAAAGATTTCCACTGGAAGTGTATTTAATGAACAAAGGATAAATGCAGTAACCTTAACAAACGTGGAAGACCCAAGGGGAAAACCAAGAGAAGAGGAACTCGAACCCTTGGAAGAAAAAGATATAATATGTGAAGATGCCAGCTTGAAGGATAAGATACTAGATCTCCTGAAAAAGTACAGACAGGTAGGTTGGAAAAAGGGTGAAAGGTTAGGAGTTTTTACAGGTGACACTTTGGATATAGACTTGAAGGATGACGTGGTGGTCAACAGATGTCCTTATCCCATACCGCACTCCAAACAAGGTCAGTTAAATGAGGTAATTAGGGATATGTTAGAAACAGGTGTAATTTCAAAATCAAAGACTGTTTTAAACGCACCTTTGCTTATAGTGAACAAACCTAATAATGAAATTAGACCCTGCACTGACTATCGCGGGCTCAATCAGGTCATGAAACCTGTAACATATCCGCAAGGATAAATGACTTGTTAAAGAAATCAAATTTATTTCAAAGATAGAATGCTTAATAACACCAAGCGATCGCCATAAAACGGCTTTCACTGCAAATTCAACTCGATATGAGTTTAACCGAGTGCCTTTTGGGCTCCAAAGTAGTCCAGCTTATTTCAGTCGAGTTATCAATTGAGTTTTATACGATCTACTTGGTTGTAATGTGCTTGCTTATATGTATGATATTATCGTATATTCAAAAGATAAAGAAACTCATTTAGAAAGGATTGAGGCAGTGTTGCAGAAGTTGTCTGCAGCCAACCTAAAAAAAAAATTGTCTAGGTGTAAATTTTTGCAAAGGAAATTAAATTCTTGGGTTATAAGGTAAGCTCCGATGGTTTGACAGTGGACGAGTCTAGAATCGAATCATTAAACGCAATGCCCTACCCAACTTCTAAGAAAGAAGTTCAAGCAACTATTTTAGAACCTTTGTGAAAGGTTTCACCCTTCAGGCAGAACCATTGTACCTTTTACTACGGAAAGGGGTAAAATTTAAATGGGGTAAGGAACAAAGTGAAGCAGTAGATAAACTTAAAGAAATGCTCACTACTAGTCCGGTTTTGAAAATCCCGGACTACTCTCAACCGTTCCATTTGTATTGTGATGCAAGCTTGTCGGGAATAGCCTCATGCCTTATGCAAGAATACGATAATATCCATATCTTATATCTCGAAAAGTTTAAATTCTGCTCAAAGGAACTATAGCGCCACAAAGCGCGATTTTCTAACGTTAATTTTTGCTTTAGAGACATATAGAAATATCATACTCAGCTACCCAGTGTCAGTTTATACTGATCACATGCCTCTTCTTGGTGTTCTGAAGAAGACTACCAAAGATAGTTGCATAAATAGATGGTCTATGTTAGCTCAGGAGTATGCCATTCAACTCTTCTACGTGTCAGGTAAGTCAAATTTATTTACAGACTCCCTCTCTAGATTATCTAAGGTCGAGGAGAACTGTACTGACGTAACCGAGGAACTGGAAGAAAAATTGGTAAGTAGAATAAATAAGATAGAACAGACACAGGACAATCCGGAAATAACCGAGGGGTTATCATCACTACTTCAGGTGAAAACTCCATTCAGTGAGGAAGAACTAAGGAGCCACCAGGAAAAGGACGAAGGTTGCATAGAAATCAAAAGAAAGATATTATCCAACCGACGTGAAAAAAACCATCGCATTAGCAAGTTTTAAAATTCTAAAGGACCTAAAGACAGAAACAGAAGGAAGTTCACATAGTTCCTTATGTACCAGACAGTTTAATGCCAAAAGCATTTAAAACGGTACATACCGAAACAACGTCTGGTCATAGTGATATCGAACGATCTTTGAAGATTTTCGTTCGAAACTTCTACAACCGAAACGAAAGCAAGATACTGAGGGAACTGTGTGATAATTGTAAGCTTTGTATCAAGGCTAAAGGGATTGCTAAACCTATTCCCATCGGAAAATATCCGATACCAATTGAACCGTTTCAAACTCTCAGTTAAGATTTATTGGGACCGTTACCTATCACGGAACAAGGGAACCGTTATATCATGGTGGTGAGAGACTACACTACCAGATACAGTGTGTTATTACCTTTGCCTAATAAAGAAGCCGAATCCATTATATGTAGAAGGATTCAGACAGGTAATATCTAATTATGGATCACCAAAGGTAATACTAACCGACAATGCACAGGAGTATAAATCCACTAAACTCCGCACCTTCTGCAATTTCTACAACATCGAAAAGGTGGAAGTGGCACCCTATCATCCAGCAAGCCAAGGATTGTCAGAAAGGATTAACCGGGAGGTTAACAAAATGTAAAGGATCTACACCAACTCACTGGCCATGACGGATTGGGATTATCTTCTACCAGTAATAATGTTGACTATAAATAACTCGTGGAATACAAGCATAAACGAATCACCATTTTACAGTTTATTTGACTATGATAGTCCAACGATCACATTATCCCAGCCAAGAATGAATTACATTGAACTAGAAAGTGACGTCAGGCTTAGACGAGTAGCACAAATCAGGAAGCATTGCCGGGAACACATCCTAAAAATCCAAGACAAGTATACGGACAGAACTAATTACAGAAGTACGGAAAAACAGGTGACAATAGGTAAACGCATTTATGCAAAATTATCGAAACACATTCCTAAGAACGGTTCTAGGACTTTTGCCCGGCGGAATATTGCCCGGGGGAATTTCGCAATTTTGCAATCGCTTGGGGGCAACTGTTAATCATGTCAGAATTCACTCAAATTTCAGTACACTTACCTCTACTTGTCATATCAACTTTATATCACTATTCCATAAGTAATTTCCAAAACGTTATTTTTTGGCCCACCCTATTACATATCCTTAGTTTTAATCTTTGACCATCAGTCTCAAGCAAAATGCCTATAATGAGAAACATCAAAAACTGAAGCTGCAGACTCGTAGAGAGTAGAAGATAAAAAAGAGGTAATATTTAAATGAATTGAATTGTGGATATAATATTATGCAAAATTTTGTTCATGTTCAATACTTGTTTAGTTAAAATCAGTATATTGCTGCATCGTTTATTCAAGTGGTAATACATATTAACTGAATGACATCATTTATACATTGTGCTTTTTATTTGTCTATTGGTAGTTATACTGTATATCGCTAGTTTTAATCATTTACCATCACTCTATAGTTCAATAGTTAACTAGTTTCTTTCTACTGTGTATATATAACATATATTATGCTACGTGTATGCATGGGTAATTAAATGTCACAATCACAAAAGGTATAGTTGACTGTGATTTAATATTAAATTGGTAAATCTTCTACGTCAAAGTCTTCTGCAATAAAACAATCATCGCAAATATCAAGATTTTTTTATTAGACTGCGCAATGTTGTAGAAAAATATGACGGATATAGTTCATTTATAAGCTATATCAAGGCCATAACATACAATTTAAACTTTCAGTTTTGTTCAGCCTATTTACAATTTTCAGATTATGTAACGTTAGGTTGATACAGTCTAAAAAATTTATATTTGTTTATTCAAACTGTTGTAATTTGATACTATAAAAACATGCTTTTCTTTCTGATTTTATCTTTTTCCTCTTTTTTTTGGTATTTTAGGAAAAGTATGGATATATATTCATTACATATTCTATTTTTGACTTGAGGATATTCTTTCTTTGTTTGATGCTTTCCGGGGGATTTCTTCCGGGGGGATTATTTCCTCGGGGGATTTTTTCCGGGGGCATTTCTTCCTCGGGGGATTTTTTCTTCCGGGGGATTTTTTCCTAGACCCCACTTGAAAGCATAATTGAAATCCCTTCAACCGTAGGGCGAGTCCTTCTCACAGACAAAGATCCTTCACGTTCTCTATCATCTCTCAACCCTATCAAACTATCTATAGGTATAAATTCAGGGTCTAGGAAAAAATCCCCCGGAGGAAAAAATGTGAGGAAAATTTCTATTGGTAGTGGAGTTATATCTAGGATTGAAATGCTGAAGTTTTGGGAGTTGTATTTGATGAAAATTTTAAATTTGGCGATCATGTTAGTTATGTGACTTGCAAGAAATCAAAGACTGTTGGATTTCTCAATATACTCAAATGCTGCTTACCAAGTGAAGTGTTACTTCGTTTGTATGACTCTTTAATTACTCCTTACTAAAGGGGACCGTACCTGGGTTTTGAAAACATTTTTATTAATGAAGCTACGGTTCTGAAACTTGGTACTCAAATTTAAAATTGAATTCTCTATCGTTTTTGTTCGTGGACTTTTTAAGATTAGACCTACAGAAAACGAATTATTAGAATTTAGAACGAATTTCGAACAGTTTCCTAAGGCTTTTCGGTTTTTTGCTTTCGAAGTGCAATTCTAATCTCTACAAAATACCAGAAGTGGTTTTATAATTTTCGAATTGGTTTTCAGCTTTGTAGAAATTTCTTGGAGAATTTGTATGCAAAAACCCTCAATGCCGTAGCTTCAAAATTGTAAAAGCCTTAGGCAATAGAATACCAAAATTTGTTATTTTTCAGAAGTGCCAGAAAATATCATTCAAAGTTGCTGTGTTTGATAGCTACGCTGACACGTAGCATACCTCCCGTATAAGATATGGAGGATGACTGAAACGTAGTGTAGCCAATAGCTTTTGTGTGTGGTCTGATTAACACGAACTATACCAGGTATGGCGGGCGAGATAATTAATTATTACGAATTATCAGTGGCTGATAGGTAGTTTTTAGGGAGTGTGGAGAGCACATAGCGCCACCCCAACCCTCGCCCCCCTCCCTTTTCTCTCTCTCCCTCGTGGGTTTTAGTGACACTAGAGCTCTGATATTTCACACAGACAACTAGAAGGGTATTAGGTAGTTATTTACGAAATAATTTTTTTTTTTTATAAAATAATGAGATTTATAAATAATTTTATTTATAAACCGATTTGGAACCTGTCTTTTCATGACTTTTTCTTTTCAACAAAGTTACATACGATTAGACAAAAAAGATGATGATGAATTGCAAGATATCAAAATTATGAGCATTTATTCAAATATACTGGGTGTCCCAGAAAAATCGGAAAACAACTTTCAGTTGGTATATTTCACAAACTAATAAAGGTACGCGTTTCTTTCTGGTATCTTTTTCATTTTTGTACCTTTCTCCTTCCGCAGTTAAATTTGCATTAAGTTTTATTCATTTTTGTGAATATTATAAGGATTTTATTGATGAGTGGTGAAAATGGCTTGTTTCTTATCATTGCTTGTTAATTTTATTTCAAACATATAATTATACTTTAGTGTTTACCAATTGATGTGTAAATATCTAATGAAGGTTTTTATGAAGAAAAAGTATTGAAAAGTCAATTTTTAAGGATTTTATAACAGTTTTAGTGAGGACTGACGCTCACGAACCAGTCACTAGGTTACTGAGCAAACTTTCAATGGCTAGGTTACTAAGGTTAATGTGTTAAGCTTAATTCCATGTAAAAATACTTTTTGTTTAAAATCAATAGAAAATTAGAATAAATTCTTTATTAGTCTGTTTACTCTGTTACTAAAACCTTTTGAAAATAATTATATTGTAACATGTAAATTCTTGTTACTGGGAACTCTCGCTTGTACATAGTAAGAGCAAGGGCACTGGCTACGCAAAGACGACACTTTATCGAGTAGTTGCCAGGTTTGATGTCGAGACTAAAGTTGAAAGAGGTCGCCACAGGCTTCGAAAGGATTGATAGCGGACTAAAAATAATTCTGGTAGGAATGAAGAAGTCGTGGAAGATAGATCGAACTCATTTGATTTCAAAAATGGTCTAAAGGAATCAACAGTAGAGCACTTTATGAAGACCTTGGAATTGATTCTTACGGTAGGAGAGGTCGGAACAGTTCGTTTGTTCAAGAGCAGTTATAGTTGAAAGATACCTAAAGGAGGAAATGTTTGAACTTTTGTAGATGGAGATAGTTCATTGTCGACGAGTTTGCAAACCGTTTGAGTACATTAGTTATTACATATGACCATTAAGAAGTTCATGTAGAACTAAAATGCAGCTCAAGTAATGATTAAGCTGTTTTGGCAAGGTTAATTATGCAACCTCATTCCAGCTAAACTGAACTTTATATCAACAAATAAGAATATTTGAAGATCGTGAATGATGTTTTTTTTCAGGATTCGTAGAAACAGGTATGCCACCGAAATCATGATAGCTTAGAACTCTCAACCAGCGCAAGTAGCACAATAAATTCAGACTTTTTCCAGAAGGAGAATTTCCTCTTGTTTGGCGGAAAGGATATTTGGCCTAGTGGCTCTCCAGTTTCAATGATATCTTTAGCTGCAATTAAGGTCTTTCTATGTTTCCATAATTAGGTAAATAATCATTTATTATTTATTGTCACAATTTGGAGCATGATCGGAAAAAGGAAAGAGTCTTGTATGAGGCATTACCCCGGTGAAAATCAAATCTCGAAAGACAAAAGTCCTGAGACAAGGTACAACACAGGTCTTAGGCCTACGTCAAAAATATACTCATAGCATTAAATAGCTACGTCTATATACATGTATATGCATAAGCAAAAGGTATACATTTGCCAAGATGGTATTAACGGACTTATGGGGAGTTTGGTATTTGGAGAAAGAAACAAGATGTAAGCAATTTTTGAAATTAGAAACCCTTTAGAAAGAAATGTTATTTCACAGTTTGTATAGAATGTATAGAATGTTTCTTGTCGAAATTATAATAAAGATATACAGACAAAATAATTAAAACACAAATATCATCTCTGGTGAATTTATAAATAAATCTATTTTAACGAAATCATAGCTTTTAGAATAATAGAGCCTAAAATAGTAAGAGTTAGCAATAAACGTTACGATATGAAGCGAAGAGTTACTGATAAATGTTACAAAATACGATGCAGTGTAATTTGAATACCCATTCAAAATATCAGATTATTTTTCATATTCAATCATAATTATCAATTAAGGTCATTCTTTTATATAAATTATAATCAATATTGTGGATGGTAACAACACATATTAATGCTACTTACAATGAAAACGATTCTTTACATGCATTATTCAATAAAAGTGTTAGTGTTTAAAGCTGTTATTTTTAATGTAAACAGTAGAAATACATCTACATTATTTTAAATATTTCGTTTTTCAATTTAAGATGATCGAACTGCATCTTTCATTTTATAATGAATGATGGTTATTAACATTATATCTCAAATATTATCTACGATTCCACTAACCCAAAAATTGTAATTCTTATAAAAAATTATCATCATTTAGTTACTGAAAAACTAATTATAATGCACCATTAACAATTCATCCGGAAATAGAAAATATAATTTCTTATAATAAAGTGCTGTTGAGTGCTCCATTAAAAAGTGACGACATTTTCTAATATCTATTTCCTGTTAAGTATTACTTCTATACAAGTAATTACATTGCCAATCTATTTGTACACAGGATTTCTACACTTCAGTACTCTTTCTAATTCTATTTCATATTTATTAACTCTTTAAAAGTGCAATCATTAACCTCATTATGCGTAATAATTAGGTGTACTATTCAATTTATTTATATTTGAATAGAAAATATATCATGTTTAATACAACAATATTCTTGATTCTTATTATGTTGTTTCATTTGTTGTTAATAATGTTTTTCAATTCAGATAGAATTGTACATTGTACAATTATACTGATATGATATTATGATACTATTTGTACCATTATTTATTGATGTTTTCATATTATTACCTTTGTTCATTTCATATTTTCTTCTCAACTTTTACGCACTAAATAATGGATGACTGCACATTAAGTCTTGCAAAAGTTATAGAAATGAGAGAACTGTCCGTGAACTTCTTCTTATTTATCACCCAAACATACACAAATGAACAATGCAGATCTGCTCATTTTGTCTAATTTTCTTTAGTATATAAGTTTGTAAAACTTAATCCTTTATGATAGTAAATAATCGATAAACGAGACAATGTTCACCTGCAAACTCTTTTTCTAGTCAATTGTGTTCCAAGTTTCACAGCTATAGACCGTAGAGAGTAATTCTCCAGAATTTCAGTAGAAGTGAGTAAGAAATTCATTGTCTTACAGTACAGAATATGTAAGAAAAATATATTCTATTTATGGAATTAATTTATGATGGAGATAATTGTAAAATGTACTTGAAATTATTTTTATGATTTTCATTAAATAAAATTTCCAACATAAACTAACATAAACTACTAACTACTGAATTAATTCAATCGCTATTTGTTTTTTAAAGAAAGAATGAAACTTATTTCTCTGAATTGTTTGTTCATCATAACTAATTTCTACCTTTTATATACTATTACATAAAAATAATTTATTTCATTTCATAATATTATACGTTACAGTTAAATTTATGAATTGACAAAATCATCTCATTGATTTTTTTTATAATATTATGTAAGTCAACATTGTCAATATAATTTTTTCTAAGTTTTGCAGCTAATCTTACTAATTTCCTAACGTTTTATTTGCTTCTCTTGATAAGTATTTTTTTTTACTCCTATTACTTGTGCCAAAAAATATAGAAGAAAAAACATATAAAATATCAATAATTTCATAAACAAAAATAACATAGCATTCATATTTTCATTTCATTCAAGTCGGATGGTGAATGAAAAAGATCGTTTCCAACCTACATGTCCTCCTTAAATTATAATTTTATATTAGGAATAATAATAAAGTTCATTTCAGTACTCCAGGTGCTTCTCCCACTCGTAGTTTCGTTCACTTCAATTCTCAAACTGTAGAAATGAAAGTAGCTGCCAGGGTCACCTTCGGTATGTGAATTAAAATAATTATCGTTACAATAGTTTCTTATCTTTAAAGTATTTCCTTTCAACTGAATTTTAAAATTGGTTTAATTTTTTTTTTTTTTTGTATATTAAAAAAAAATTGTTAAATGAAATGGTAGCTATAATCCCGGAGTTTTGTATATATGTACATTGATCAAGAACTACAATTTTTTTTTTAATTAAATTTTTATTTTAGATAGAAACATCAATGAAAAATCCTCCCAAATGTTTTGCAAGTGAAGTTTTATTGGAACTTCATAGAGGAAAGAGTTAGGGATACTCGGGACGCTAGTCTTTGGGCAATTACGATGTGATCTGAGAGGGAACTAATTTTGGTCTGAAAATATGATAATGATAATATTTATTGGTAAACAAAATACAATGTAGATATGAATACAAGCCTATATAATAGTAAAAAATACTTTCAGTCAAAATTTTAAAATGTATTATATATAGCTAAATCTTTATATTAGAAATCATCAAATCTTCTGCGGGATCTTCTTCGGGCTCATGTTATTCTGAGAAATCCAATGAACAAATTTCAGACGCTGAAATTTTTGTTTCTCAATGATCACTTGGTATCTGTGTAGCTTCTACGGATTAAATTTTAAAACATACTTGATGGCTTTCTGAGTTGTATAGTAATAAAACATCAGTTTTCGTGCCACTTGGCGAATTGAAGTGTGCGAGTTTCAGTCCATTTCTTAATTGTCGGATTAGTGATTGTGCTGCTGGGTGAAGCTTTGATCGTCCTATTCTCAAAGTGTTTGCAATTCCATTTTCTTAAACGCTTCTAACTCTTTACGACCAGAATTGATTTTTAAAAATTCAAAATTTTATAAACCCTTTCAAGTGTCTAGTTAGTAATAAATAGTTAAGTAATACAGGGTGACCAACAAAAAAGTATACACAACTTTGAATTAATATAAATAATGTATTTAAAAATACATAATGAATTTTAAGCATTGACGGTGGTAGGATCTTTCCCATTTGACGACCCCCACCAAATTTAATTAAATTTTTTTTTTTTGTCCATAGAATCCTAAAATCAGAACCGTTTTTGTAGAAACTAATAGTTTTTGAGATATGAGGGTTTAAAGTTATTTATTTCCTATTTATCACTGAAGGTAATACGCCAGTTTGTTGTATTGCACACTTCAAGATTGTTTAATGACCTGGCAGGAGAGTATGGGGCCGGTAGGCCTCCATTACACATATCAGTATTGGAGTATTAAATTGAAAATATCACGGAAACTGGAAATATATTCGATATATGTAGTTCGGGGGGCGTGCTGCCCCCCGAGCCTCCCTGCCAGATCGTTAAACAATCATGAAGTGTGCAATACAACAAACCAGCGGATGTAACAAACTACATTACTGTTTCGTGTAAAAAATCTATATTGTTTAAGTAATTTCAATAAAAACACGAGAAATTTCTCAATCCTTCAGTAATACATAGGAAATATGTAACTTTAAATCCTCATATCTCAAAAACTATTAGTTTCTACAGAAAACCGTTTAGATTTTCGGATTCTATGGACAAAAATACATATAAGCTAATTAATTTAAATTAAAACTGGTGGGGGTCGTCAAATGGGGAAGATCCCGGTGGTATAACCGTCACTATAATGGATACAAGTAAAAAAATACTTGAACTCTAATTTCTATTTATTTTTAAATACAATATTTACATTATTTCAAAGTTGGGTACACTTTTTTGTGTGTCACCCTGTATATGTACTAATTTTAATTGATTTTTAAATTGTAAGATTTTTTTTAACATGTGACGCGATAGTCACAATCAATTTTTTATATCACAATATATACTGTGAGTAAGAATAAATTAATTTTAGGTTGTCGTTGCTTTCCTGGAACACGTTAAATACAATATATAAATAAGGAACAAAAAACATTCAAGTTAATTTATAGTTATAGGCCAACTGTTGCTCCACGGTTTGATTAAAAATTAGTAGAATAAACTCTGCATTCAGGACATCAACCACCGTACTAATTGACTAATTACACAAGTATAAGAAGGATACATAATTGTAGCCAAATAAAGTATTTACGAAGTACTTGGCTATAGAATCCAAAACTATAGCTAGCAAAGGCCACAGAGGCTGATGCTTGATCTTTCGGTCAGTAATCCTGTACATGACAACAGAACAAGACTTCTTCTGGTTATCTGCCGTCTGATTAAATGTTCCAATATATACTAAAATTTTAGTAAATAAATTGAAGTGTTTTAAAATTAATCTCTGCGGTAACAGCGTCCCTAAATTTGGTGCATAATACAAATTTACAATGATTCCGTAGAAAGAAAACTGTTAAATTTTTATCTTCCTTCATTCCAACTTTACATATATGGATTATTTATAATGCAGGAATAATAATTTTGTTTTCGTCGGTGTGGGCTTTTGTCAGTGTGGGCATTTGTCTGTGTGGGCTTTTGTCAGTGTGGGCTTTTTTCAGTGTGGGCTTTTGTCGGTGTTGGTTTTTGTCGGTGTGGACTTTTGTCGGTGTGGGCTTTTGTCGGTGTGGGCTTTTGTCGGTGTGGGCTTTAGGGTACGTACACACTACATGCGGAGCGGAGCAGCGCGGAGCGGAGCGCCATTAATAGTATTGTTTTTTGGTGCGCCGCTCCGCTCGTAATGTGAACAGCCAAGCGTCTCTGCATACGAATACCAAACCTCATTAATGGCGCTCCGCTCGCGCCGCTCCGCTCCGCTCCGCTCCGCTTGTAGTATGTTTGAGCCCTTAGTCGCATGGGCCTTTGACGCTAGGGATTTTGTCGTGTGGGCTTTTGTCGTGGTCCCACATTTTTTATATATGTACCAGTACCGTGTGTAATAGTTAAGTGCAAACATAAAGAAATAACGAATATAATTATCTTATGGAACTGTTTTTTTTAAAGAGCACAACATCATTTGGTCCACATTTTACCAGTTAACTACATGATTAAAAATCGCTTTACAGCTATAAAGCTATTGTTATACTTTAAATTGTGTTATTAATTTCTTCACTTTTACAGCGTTTCTGATGCTAGTTACCACAACCCCCGTACTGAGTTTTGATCAAATGTGGCAAAACTCTGCTCCGGACATCGATGGAATTTTGGCGAATGGAACATTTCAGGAGGTGGAGGTTTCGTCAGAGTTGAGTTGTGTTCTGATGGCGGCTCATAAATTCAGAAAGAAGAACGTATGTTTCCAGAAGTCGAGGTGTGTCATACCTTCTGGAGATTTGGAGAAGGCCCTTAATACATCGACAGAATGGACATGTAAAGGTGAAGTATGTTGATGGCCTAAACTGTAGATTGGGTTCATAGACTATTCCAATCAATTTTTTCATAGTTAAGAGCAGTTACAGAAATAGGTTGTACTGAGCAGATGGCAAAGGCTTAGTCACATCTAAGTATATGCTTACGGCTACGTTTTATTGTTACCAGTGTAATGTAAATAGTTATTATTATTCTTGGTATCTTAGTAAGCATCTGTCTTTATTCGTTGAATTCAGTACATTTTCATTTACTCTATTTTTAGCAGGATTCGACATGAAACACATATTTTTAATTTTAATTCTTTTTATGCAATATTTAATAATAGGTACGAGTTCGCACTCACGTTTTATCAGTTTCGTCAAAAATTAACTCTGAGCTTCAAAGTGTTAATAATTTTCTCATAATATCATCTTTGCATGCAGGATCTGAAGACTTATCAGGAACGAATGAAGGAGACCTAGATGGTATTTTTGTGTTTATTTACTTGCAATAATTTATGTAACTTCATTGTTGTATGTTAATCCGTTGTCTTTATAGTTGACCTTAAGTTCTTTTTAAAAATTAGTCATTATGAAAATCTATTTAATTTAGATAACTACTATAATCCTTTCATAAATATAAATATGTCATAATTTGAATTATCATACGATTTATGAAGAATATTATCGAATGGAATTTTGTCTTGAAACTTCTTGTAAGTCTGAATTTAGACAAATTGGAGTCTAGGTAATTCAAAATAATGACGGAGGAAAATCTAACCAGTTTAAAATCACTAAAAACAAAAGAAAAGCTTTAGAAGACAATCTCATTTCTCTAAACTATTTATTAAGAGATTTTCTAATTTTAATCAAGAAACAACTTCCTGTGATGTGCCGTTCATCCAATTGGATGATGTTGGCTGCATTTTGGTAGAAAGTGATGCTCACAAGACTTACGACGATGCCGTTACCGACTGTGACGAGAAAGGAGCATCCTTAGCTGTCGTGGAAGACTCTGATGCATTCAAGAAACTGAAAGACCACCTTAAGAATACAGGTAAATATAATCTATTTAATTTTATCATAGAGTTAATTTCGATTAAAATTGAATTCGTAAGCTTAACAAAATACTCCAAATAAACCCACGACTTCTGTTTATCTAAACGCAATATAGTTCTATAATAATAAAATTTTATTATTGATTATGAGAATATTTTGAAATTTATACACTGAAAAGAGATGGTCTCCTTGTAAAATTCATATAATTTGTATGAAACATTGATTTTTTCAAGATGTTCAAATTTTAGAAATCTATAAATATTTCATTTATAACACAATAGATTTTAACGTCGAGAAATTCTAATTTTTTTTTAATTTATAGCCTTAGGAAACTTCTACTTCGTTGACATTCGCTTGGCTGATGACTCGGTTTGGCGTTGGAGTGGAACGGGAATGGCGGTAACTGCAAACTTCTGGGACGCTCCAGAGCCACCAAATGACGGCAACTCTTGTGCCACCATGAGTGTTGGCAATCAATTTAAACTGATTGACAGCGATTGCAACGCTCCAAATAGCTATATTTGCATGAAATAAAGCGAATATCCGTGAAAATGGTGTTATGGGGTAATTTAACTCCTACCTATCTTTGTCAGGCGTAATTATTCGCGTCTAATTAAAATTGGTATATTATTGATTGATTGTAGATCATATATAAACAAATAGAATATCTTAATTGATTTGTAGGAAAAACTATAGGAAAATACTAACTTATACAGCTATCCTATATATATTAATATTAATTAATGAGAATAATCTATAACTGGATTAATGTGTGATTTATACACTAAATCGTTTTTTTTCTTCACACTAAATAAGAATATAGTAGTTGTTTCTGCATGTAATTCGCTTTGAAGATGACAGTATTCTATGAAGATGACTAATTTTATAGGTAACTGTATCCTTGAAGGTGATTGTATCATTAAAAGGGGATAACATCTTGTTATTTTACAATTATCAGATGCAATAGTTGTTTGAAGTAATTATCTCAAACCTAGAGATAATTATCTTCAGGAATGATATAACAGAGCTTTCGGTTTCACTCTCTGTTCATTCTTTATTTAGCAAGTCATATGGATGGAATAATTGATAGTTGAGTTTACGAGCCTCTAAACGAAAGGAAGGGTGACGTCTTCTCTCACCCTGATCTCGGTAGGCAACCAGCCCCTACCGCTGGTCGATGAACATCTCCTTCACTCTAGTGGTGGAGATAGGCTCTGTGACTAAATACGAAATCGTGACCTATCATGCAGCCAATTAAGCCTTCACCTCTCTTATCCATATTTTCTCAGTGCTCAGTGTAACCCCTTGTACTTACCAGGGGAAAAAAGCTCTCGAATAGCAATGAGCGATAAATGAAACACCTCAATATGGGATATTAATTAATTTAATTTTAGGTTGAGGTTAATTTATGATTAAATGACCTGTTGTGTGATCACTTACATTATAATACATATTTAAACTATGTTTGACTTTTATTTCTATTGTAAAACGATACTAACCTAGGTATGTATTGTACAGTGTTACACTACTGTATGTTTATAAACCCTTATCAAGTGATTTGCTATATAATTATTTTGATTTCATTTCATACCTTCTTAATTTGCAATATAGATTATCTAAATTGTGATAGCTAGTAGCTCGCCATCTTTTATCTATTGAACATTTAATTTTACCAATTCTCATAATAAATCTCACTCTTTTTTGATTGTGAACCATCATTTCTCCCATCAATTGGGAAATTTGGTACGATAATGAGTTATGATGCTAAGAAATGACGTAAACAGTACGTAAATTATAACAAATTGATTGTTTTGCGGACGAATCATAACCCACTTAGTTAAATGGCCGCTTGGTATTAGATAATTACCACGCTAACAAGTAAATAAAATAATTTAATTGCTAAAAATATGTCGAATAATTTGATAGATAGTTGAAAAAGAAAAAAAAGCTAACATACAAGGTGAATGAATCTTTGAATGTGACTGTATGTTACAAGATGACTGTATCTTACAAGATGACTGTATCTTACAAGATGACTGTATCTTACAAGATGACTGTATCTTACAAGATGACTGTATCTTACAAGATGACTGTATCTTACAAGATGACTGTATCTTACAAGATGACTGTATCTTACGAGATGACTGTATCATACAAGATGACACTATCTTACAAGATGACTGTATCTTACAAGATGACTGTATCTTACAAGATGACTGTATCTTACAAGATGACTGTATCTTACAAGATGACTGTATGTTACAAGATGACTGTATGTTACAAGATGACTGTATCTTACAAGATGACTGTATCTTACAAGATGACTGTATCTTACAAGATGACTGTATCTTACAAGATGACTGTATGTTACAAGATGACTGTATCTTACAAGATGACTGTATGTTACAAGATGACTGTATCTTACAAGATGACTGTATCTTACAAGATGACTGTATGTTACAAGATGACTGTATCTTACAAGATGACTGTATCTTACAAGATGACTGTATCTTACAAGATGACTGTAAATATGTTACAAGATGACTGTATCTTACAAGATGACTGTATGTTACAAGATGACTGTATCTTACAAGATGACTGTATCTTACAAGATGACTGTATGTTACAAGATGACTGTATCTTACAAGATGACTCTATCTTACAAGATGACTGTATCTTACAAGATGACTGTATCTTACAAGATGACTGTATCTTACAAGATGACTGTATCTTACAAGATGACTGTATCTTACAAGATGACTGTATCTTACAAGATGACTGTATCTTACAAGATGACTGTATCTTACAAGATGACTGTATCTTACAAGATGACTGTATCTTACAAGATGACTGTATCTTACAAGATGACTGTATCTTACAAGATGACTGTATCTTACGAGATGACACTATCTTACAAGATGACTGTATCTTACAAGATGACTGTATGTTACAAGATGACTGTATCTTACAAGATGACTGTATCTTACACGATGACTGTATCTTACAAGATGACTGTATCTTACAAGATGACTGTATCTTACAAGATGACTGTATCTTTGAAGATGACTGTATCTTTGAAGATGACTGTATCTTTGAAGATGACTGTATCTTTGAAGATGACTGTATCTTTGAAGATGACTGTATCTTTGAAGATGACTGTTCTTTGAAGATGACTGTATCTTTGAAGATGACTGTATCTTACAAGATGACTGTATCTTACAAGATGACTGTATCTTACAAGATGACTGTATGTTACAAGATGACTGTATCTTACAAGATGACTGTATGTTACAAGATGACTGTATCTTACAAGGTGACTGTATCTTACAAGATGACTGTATCTTACAAGATGACTGTATCTTACAAGATGACTGTATCTTACAAGATGACTGTATCTTACAAGATGACTGTATGTTACAAGATGACTGTATCTTACAAGATGACTGTATCTTACGAGATGACTGTATCATACAAGATGACACTATCTTACAAGATGACTGTATCTTACAAGATGACTGTATCTTACAAGATGACTGTATCTTACAAGATGACTGTATCTTACAAGATGACTGTATCTTACAAGATGACTGTATCTTACAAGATGACTGTATGTTACAAGATGACTGTATGTTACAAGATGACTGTATCTTACAAGATGACTGTATCTTACAAGATGACTGTATCTTACAAGATGACTGTATCTTACAAGATGACTGTATGTTACAAGATGACTGTATCTTACAAGATGACTGTATGTTACAAGATGACTGTATCTTACAAGATGACTGTATCTTACAAGATGACTGTATCTTACAAGATGACTGTATCTTACAAGATGACTGTAAATATGTTACAAGATGACTGTATCTTACAAGATGACTGTATGTTACAAGATGACTGTATCTTACAAGATGACTGTATCTTACAAGATGACTGTATGTTACAAGATGACTGTATCTTACAAGATGACTCTATCTTACAAGATGACTGTATCTTACAAGATGACTGTATCTTACAAGATGACTGTATCTTACAAGATGACTGTATCTTACAAGATGACTGTATCTTACAAGATGACTGTATCTTACAAGATGACTGTATCTTACAAGATGACTGTATCTTACAAGATGACTGTATCTTACAAGATGACTGTATCTTACAAGATGACTGTATCTTACAAGATGACTGTATCTTACAAGATGACTGTATCTTACGAGATGACTGTATCATACAAGATGACACTATCTTACAAGATGACTGTATCTTACAAGATGACTGTATCTTACAAGATGACTGTATCTTACAAGATGACTGTATCTTTGAAGATGACTGTATCTTTGAAGATGACTGTATCTTTGAAGATGACTGTATCTTTGAAGATGACTGTATCTTTGAAGATGACTGTATCTTTGAAGATGACTGTTCTTTGAAGATGACTGTATCTTTGAAGATGACTGTATCTTACAAGATGACTGTATCTTACAAGATGACTGTATGTTACAAGATGACTGTATGTTACAAGATGACTGTATCTTACAAGATGACTGTATGTTACAAGATGACTGTATCTTACAAGGTGACTGTATCTTACAAGATGACTGTATCTTACAAGATGACTGTATCTTACAAGATGACTGTATCTTACAAGATGACTGTATCTTACAAGATGACTGTATCTTACAAGATGACTGTATCTTACAAGATGACTGTATCTTACGAGATGACTGTATCATACAAGATGACACTATCTTACAAGATGACTGTATCTTACAAGATGACTGTATCTTACAAGATGACTGTATCTTACAAGATGACTGTATCTTACAAGATGACTGTATGTTACAAGATGACTGTATCTTACAAGATGACTGTATCTTACAAGATGACTGTATCTTACAAGATGACTGTATCTTACAAGATGACTGTATCTTACAAGATGACTGTATGTTACAAGATGACTGTATCTTACAAGATGACTGTATGTTACAAGATGACTGTATCTTACAAGATGACTGTATCTTACAAGATGACTGTATGTTACAAGATGACTGTATCTTACAAGATGACTGTATCTTACAAGATGACTGTATGTTACAAGATGACTGTATCTTACAAGATGACTGTATCTTACAAGATGACTGTATCTTACAAGGTGACTGTATCTTACAAGATGACTGTATCTTACAAGATGACTGTATGTTACAAGATGACTGTATCTTACAAGATGACTGTATGTTACAAGATGACTGTATCTTACAAGATGACTGTATCTTACAAGATGACTGTATGTTACAAGATGACTGTATCTTACAAGATGACTGTATCTTACAAGATGACTGTATCTTACAAGATGACTGTATGTTACAAGATGACTGTATCTTACAAGATGACTGTATGTTACAAGATGACTGTATCTTACAAGGTGACTGTATCTTACAAGATGACTGTATCTTACAAGATGACTGTATCTTACAAGATGACTGTATCTTACAAGATGACTGTATCTTACAAGATGACTGTATCTTACAAGATGACTGTATCTTACAAGATGACTGTATCTTACAAGATGACTGTATGTTACAAGATGACTGTATCTTACAAGATGACTGTAAATATGTTACAAGATGACTGTATCTTACAAGATGACTGTATGTTACAAGATGACTGTATCTTACAAGATGACTGTAAATATGTTACAAGATGACTGTATCTTACAAGATGACTGTATGTTACAAGATGACTGTATCTTACAAGATGACTGTATCTTACAAGATGACTGTATCTTACAAGATGACTGTATCTTACAAGATGACTGTATCTTACAAGATTACTGTATCTTACAAGATGACTGTATCTTACAAGATGACTGTATCTTACGAGATGACTGTATCATACAAGATGACACTATCTTACAAGATGACTGTATCTTACAAGATGACTGTATCTTACAAGATGACTGTATCTTACAAGATGACTGTATCTTACAAGATGACTGTATGTTACAAGATGACTGTATGTTACAAGATGACTGTATCTTACAAGATGACTGTATCTTACAAGATGACTGTATCTTACAAGATGACTGTATCTTACAAGATGACTGTATGTTACAAGATGACTGTATCTTACAAGATGACTGTATGTTACAAGATGACTGTATCTTACAAGATGACTGTATCTTACAAGATGACTGTATGTTACAAGATGACTGTATCTTACAAGATGACTGTATCTTACAAGATGACTGTATCTTACAAGATGACTGTAAATATGTTACAAGATGACTGTATCTTACAAGATGACTGTATGTTACAAGATGACTGTATCTTACAAGATGACTGTATCTTACAAGATGACTGTATGTTACAAGATGACTGTATCTTACAAGATGACTCTATCTTACAAGATGACTGTATCTTACAAGATGACTGTATCTTACAAGATGACTGTATCTTACAAGATGACTGTATCTTACAAGATGACTGTATCTTACAAGATGACTGTATCTTACAAGATGACTGTATCTTACAAGATGACTGTATCTTACAAGATGACTGTATCTTACAAGATGACTGTATCTTACAAGATGACTGTATCTTACAAGATGACTGTATCTTACAAGATGACTGTATCTTACGAGATGACACTATCTTACAAGATGACTGTATCTTACAAGATGACTGTATGTTACAAGATGACTGTATCTTACAAGATGACTGTATCTTACACGATGACTGTATCTTACAAGATGACTGTATCTTACAAGATGACTGTATCTTACAAGATGACTGTATCTTTGAAGATGACTGTATCTTTGAAGATGACTGTATCTTTGAAGATGACTGTATCTTTGAAGATGACTGTATCTTTGAAGATGACTGTATCTTTGAAGATGACTGTTCTTTGAAGATGACTGTATCTTTGAAGATGACTGTATCTTACAAGATGACTGTATCTTACAAGATGACTGTATGTTACAAGATGACTGTATCTTACAAGATGACTGTATGTTACAAGATGACTGTATCTTACAAGGTGACTGTATCTTACAAGATGACTGTATCTTACAAGATGACTGTATCTTACAAGATGACTGTATCTTACAAGATGACTGTATCTTACAAGATGACTGTATGTTACAAGATGACTGTATCTTACAAGATGACTGTATCTTACGAGATGACTGTATCATACAAGATGACACTATCTTACAAGATGACTGTATCTTACAAGATGACTGTATCTTACAAGATGACTGTATCTTACAAGATGACTGTATCTTACAAGATGACTGTATCTTACAAGATGACTGTATCTTACAAGATGACTGTATGTTACAAGATGACTGTATGTTACAAGATGACTGTATCTTACAAGATGACTGTATCTTACAAGATGACTGTATCTTACAAGATGACTGTATCTTACAAGATGACTGTATGTTACAAGATGACTGTATCTTACAAGATGACTGTATGTTACAAGATGACTGTATCTTACAAGATGACTGTATCTTACAAGATGACTGTATCTTACAAGATGACTGTATCTTACAAGATGACTGTAAATATGTTACAAGATGACTGTATCTTACAAGATGACTGTATGTTACAAGATGACTGTATCTTACAAGATGACTGTATCTTACAAGATGACTGTATGTTACAAGATGACTGTATCTTACAAGATGACTCTATCTTACAAGATGACTGTATCTTACAAGATGACTGTATCTTACAAGATGACTGTATCTTACAAGATGACTGTATCTTACAAGATGACTGTATCTTACAAGATGACTGTATCTTACAAGATGACTGTATCTTACAAGATGACTGTATCTTACAAGATGACTGTATCTTACAAGATGACTGTATTAAGATGACTGATATCTCTAAGATGACTGTATCTTACAAGATGACTGTATCTTACAAGATGACTGTATCTTACAAGATGACTGTATCGGTGTTCAAGATGACTGTATCTTCAAGATGACTGTCATCTTCAAGATGACAGTCATCTTACAAGATGACTGTCATCTTCGAAGATGACTGTATCTTTGAAGATGACTGTATCTTTGAAGATGACTGTATCTTTGAAGATGACTGTATCTTTGAAGATGACTGTATCTTTGAAGATGACTGTATCTTTGAAGATGACTGTATCTTTGAAGATGACTGTATCTTTGAAGATGACTGTTCTTTGAAGATGACTGTATCTTTGAAGATGACTGTATCTTACAAGATGACTGTATCTTACAAGATGACTGTATGTTACAAGATGACTGTATGTTACAAGATGACTGTATCTTACAAGATGACTGTATGTTACAAGATGACTGTATCTTACAAGGTGACTGTATCTTACAAGATGACTGTATCTTACAAGATGACTGTATCTTACAAGATGACTGTATCTTACAAGATGACTGTATCTTACAAGATGACTGTATCTTACAAGATGACTGTATCTTACAAGATGACTGTATCTTACGAGATGACTGTATCATACAAGATGACAGTATCTTACAAGATGACTGTATCTTACAAGATGACTGTATCTTACAAGATGACTGTATCTTACAAGATGACTGTATCTTACAAGATGACTGTATCTTACAAGATGACTGTATCTTACAAGATGACTGTATCTTACAAGATGACTGTATCTTACAAGATGACTGTATCTTACAAGATGACTGTATGTTACAAGATGACTGTATCTTACAAGATGACTGTATGTTACAAGATGACTGTATCTTACAAGATGACTGTATCTTACAAGATGACTGTATGTTACAAGATGACTGTATCTTACAAGATGACTGTATCTTACAAGATGACTGTATGTTACAAGATGACTGTATCTTACAAGATGACTGTATCTTACAAGATGACTGTATCTTACAAGGTGACTGTATCTTACAAGATGACTGTATCTTACAAGATGACTGTATGTTACAAGATGACTGTATCTTACAAGATGACTGTATGTTACAAGATGACTGTATCTTACAAGATGACTGTATCTTACAAGATGACTGTATGTTACAAGATGACTGTATCTTACAAGATGACTGTATCTTACAAGATGACTGTATCTTACAAGATGACTGTATGTTACAAGATGACTGTATCTTACAAGATGACTGTATGTTACAAGATGACTGTATCTTACAAGGTGACTGTATCTTACAAGATGACTGTATCTTACAAGATGACTGTATCTTACAAGATGACTGTATCTTACAAGATGACTGTATCTTACAAGATGACTGTATCTTACAAGATGACTGTATCTTACAAGATGACTGTATCTTACAAGATGACTGTATCTTACAAGATGACTGTATGTTACAAGATGACTGTATCTTACAAGATGACTGTAAATATGTTACAAGATGACTGTATCTTACAAGATGACTGTATGTTACAAGATGACTGTATCTTACAAGATGACTGTATCTTACAAGATGACTGTATGTTACAAGATGACTGTATCTTACAAGATGACTGTATCTTACAAGATGACTGTATCTTACAAGATGACTGTATCTTACAAGATGACTGTATCTTACAAGATGACTGTATCTTACAAGATGACTGTATCTTACAAGATGACTGTATCTTACAAGATGACTGTATCTTACAAGATGACTGTATGTTACAAGATGACTGTATCTTACAAGATGACTGTATGTTACAAGATGACTGTATCTTACAAGATGACTGTAAATATGTTACAAGATGACTGTATCTTACAAGATGACTGTATGTTACAAGATGACTGTATCTTACAAGATGACTGTATCTTACAAGATGACTGTATCTTACAAGATGACTGTATCTTACAAGATGACTGTATCTTACAAGATGACTGTATCTTACAAGATGACTGTATCTTACAAGATGACTGTATCTTACAAGATGACTGTATCTTACAAGATGACTGTATCTTACAAGATGACTGTATCTTACAAGATGACTGTATCTTACAAGATGACTGTATCTTACAAGATGACTGTATCTTACAAGATGACTGTATCTTACAAGATGACTGTATCTTACAAGATGACTGTATCTTACAAGATGACTGTATCTTACAAGATGACTGTATCTTACAAGATGACTTTATCTTACAAGATGACTGTATCTTACGAGATGACTGTATCATACAAGATGACACTATCTTACAAGATGACTGTATCTTACAAGATGACTGTATCTTACAAGATGACTGTATCTTACAAGATGACTGTATCTTTGAAGATGACTGTATCTTTGAAGATGACTGTATCTTTGAAGATGACTGTATCTTTGAAGATGACTGTATCTTTGAAGATGACTGTTCTTTGAAGATGACTGTATCTTTGAAGATGACTGTATCATTGGATATGACTGTATATTTGAAGATGACTGTTCTTTGAAGATGACTGTATCATTGGATATGACTGTATCATTGGATATGACTGTATATTTGAAGATGACTGTATCTTTGAAGATGACTGTATCATTGGATATGACTGTATATTTGAAGATGACTGTATCTTTGAAGATGACTGTATCTTTGAAGATGACTGTATCTTTGAAGGTGACTGTATCTTTGAAGATGACTGTTCTTTGAGGATGACTGTATCATTGGATATGACTGTATCATTGGATATGACTGTATATTTGAAGATGACCGTATCATTGGATATGACTGTATATTTGAAGATGACTGTTCTTTGAAGATGACTGTATATTTGAAGATGACTGTTCTTTGAAGATGACTGTATCATTGGATATGACTGTATATTTGAAGATGACTGTTCTTTGAAGATGACTGTTCTTTGAAGATGACTGTATCATTGGATATGACTGTATATTTGAAGATGACTGTTCTTTGAAGATGACTGTATCATTGGATATGACTGTATCATTGGATATGACTGTATATTTGAAGATGACCGTATCATTGGATATGACTGTATATTTGAAGATGACCGTATCTTTCTAGGAAATCAATTTAATTTGATGTTCATCAAATTAGTAATATACAGATGTACTGTCAATAACTTTGGTACTTATGGGGACAATAATAGTTAAGAGACCATAATTATCTTCTGAGTTAAGAAACCATAATTATTTACGATCGTACAATATCAGTATAATGTACTTTAGTGGTCTCTATTTACCAAAACTAATCTCATATTGAAGAGTAACGAGAAAAGTTGAGCAAACTTTATTAGATTTATTAACCTTATTACTGACTTAATCACAAGTCAATGATTTATCTTAATAACTGAATATTCTAAACTTCATCTAATATTTTGTTAGGAATTATTTAATTTATTTTTAAACTGTAATATAGTAGAACTCCTCTATAATAAACTCCTCTATAGTGAATGAGTTAGGATGTAGTCTGAATAGTGAATAAATTTTCTTTAGTCTGCCAAAAAGTCACTTTCAGTTTTCTAAAAACTGAAGTCAATTCATTGCAGACTAGAGAAAATTTGATCACTATACAGGGTATATCCTAGCTCATTCAGTATACAGGAGTTCACTATAGAGGAGTTCACTATAGAGGAGTTGTGCTGTACAGTATAACTTCTCGAATTCGAACATCCGTGAATTTCGGATAAGAGGAACTTTGTACAGATTCGAGGAAGCATACATTTTATTATAATTATTATCCCTTATTAGAAATCCCCTCTGGATCATAATACCTCTTCAATTATTATACTCTTTAGTCTTTAAATAGAACAGAGTTATCCAATCTTATTATTATTTTTCATTAAGATAACGTTTTATGTTAGCGTTTTGAAGTGAAAGTTATATTATATATTTTGAGTTTTTGAAATAACAATGGACAATAATTATAACATTCAAAACGAATTAAATTCTGAATAAGGAACAAAAGGGTAGAATATGAAAATTTAATCAATTAACATCTTGAACTAGAAATAAATGGATTTTGTTCGGAACATATTTTTGAAAAATATGATCAAATGGGATCTTGTTTGAAATTCACGAGCCATCATATTACAATTTTTGTTAAATAATAATAATTATTATGTAGTTTATGAATATATTTTTTTATTTTAAGAGAAATGAAAAATAATCAGATATAAATAAATGTATATATGAAAAGCTAACAAAACTTTACCTATAAAGACACAAATAGAAATAAAAAATTATTATTTAACATACAATGTCAATATCGACTATTAAGATGATAATGTCTCATACTGATAGTTCTTGATATATTTTTTAATATTACATGGAAAAGATCTTCATTCTTGTGTCTCTGCCGCCACATAAAATCACACTGATATCCATCGATCATTTGTCTATGAGTTCCATGATGGCGACGATTCCTTCTCTTTGCTTTGCTCCACATGCTTTCCACTCGCTGTAGATCCAGTAACTGGATCTACAAAAATTTTGTAATTATACAAATTTCTCTCACGATTGTCGTATAAAATTCTCGTATCTAAACTACTGAAATTTTTACTGAATTTTTTGTTTATATGTATAATAATTACTATCATTTTGCAAATTTTCATTATTGAAATATGGTGGCTCGTGAATTTCAAACAAGATCCTTCAAATGCATTGTTCGGATTTGAAAATTTCTCAAATCTTCATTCTATATGATTTTTCTTTTTTTTAAACACTTATCTGTTTTACCGAACAGATTAGTGTTTCAATAAAATGGCATCTGAATCAAGGATACTTTCAGATTTAAATCTTCATTAAATTATAAAGAATATATGTTCTTGAGTTTTACATCCTAGATATTTATTTTGATGGATAGGTATTTTTAGCTCTTCAAATCAGCGGATCTATATCGCGCCGTATATCAAAGATACTGTTTAAATAAATCAAGTCATTAATCTTAAATATATTTAATTTCAATAGGCTTTATTCGAAGCATTATAATATTAAGTTTCGATCACCAAAGTAAGATAAATTTTGATTAAAATTACCTACTATACCCTAACGACTTTTGTTGTCTTTCGGACCTAATTTGTTGTTCAACTTAGAAATATGATTAAAATCAATTGAAAATGTATTACTTTAGAGAGGGATACTAATAGTGTTGATCGTATACCTCTAATATTTATAATAGATTTATAGAAGTAAATTTGACTCAAGAAGAAGAATTTTGTAAGCAATAGGTAGTTACAGTGCTAGGAAAATTCGTCCACGGAATATTCCTCCACGGAAAATTCGTCTCTTCAGCTAAATTTTCTAAATTAAGAATACAAAGTGGTGACAAAATTTGTAAGGGATAATTGCAGTCGCTTAAAACCTGGTTGGATGATAATAACATTTATTTAGCAGTTATCCTAACTGTTGATGAAAAATTGATTCCATGTGATATACGTTTTTTATGGTAGCCGGTAAATTGCTCGAAAACAATTACTCGAAAGACAATTGCTCGAAAACAATTGCTCGAAAAACAATTGCTCGAATGAACAATTGCTCGAAAGAACAATTGCTCGAAAGACAATTGCTCCAAAAACAATTGCTCGAATGAACAATTGCTCGAATTATCAAATTGCTCGAATGAACAAAATTGCTCGAATGAACAAAATTGCTCGAATTATAAAATTGCACAGTTTTCTATTTTATAAAAGGTATACGTTATACATGAAGTGGAGCTGCACCTAACAATCCTTGTTTCTTTTTAGTAATTGATCATTAATCATTCTATAAATGATTCTAATTATTACTCATTCTGCATAATCTTTTTTTTAGACCATTTGTGTCCTCTCGTAAGTAACATGTGAATTGGAATCATGTTGTGAATCACTACTATTCATGTTTTTACTTTTATCATAAAACCCGAAAATATATTTATTACTAGCCTATCTGTGTGTGGTACCTCAATAGGTGAAATAACTCGAAGTTATGGCTGAGTTTCAATAAATGTACCAAAATATTTGGGTTTTATGATAAAAAGAACATGAATAGTAGTGATTCACCACATGATTCCAATTCACATGTTACATACGAGATGACACAAACGGTCTAAAAAAAAGATTAAGCAGAATGAGTAATAATTAAAATCATTTATAGAATGATTAATGATCAATTACTAGAAAGAAACAAAGATTGTTAGGTGCAGCTCCACTTCATGAATAGCCGATTTTTATATAATCAAAAACTGTGCATTTTACAATTCGAGCAATTTTGTTCATTCGAGCAATTTGATAATTCGAGCAATTGTTCATTCGAGCAATTGTCTTTCGAGTAATTGTTCTTTCGAGCAATTGTTCATTCGAGCAATTGTTTTTCGAGCAATTGTTTTAGAGCAATTGTCTTTCGAGCAATTTTTTTCGAGCAATTTACCTAGAACAGTTATTTATGTCTGTAAATTTAAAAAAGATAAAATATAACTTAATCAAATATATAAATTGAACAGCTTGACCTTTTCAGCAATGCAAAACTTGGGTTATATTTGTCAAAAGAATTGCTGTATCATTCGGAATGTATTTCATTATATTAGCTTTATATTTGTTGGTCAATATCTCGATATTTTGTCCTTTTACGCAGTGTGTCACCTTATTTTGTTTGAATTCTGTTAGTTTGGGTAAATAATTCTTCTTCCTTCTTTTTGAACGATTAATTTCCGAATGTTAGGATGCTCTTTCTTGAACATTCCAAAATTCAACTGCGGTATAACGGGTTTTCGCGATGGTTTCGTCTTCCCCGTTTTGTTCCAATGTGTGTAGCTTCAAAGTAATTAAAAATCTCAATTACCATCTGCGTATAAATCTTCATTGACGCCAACAACATCTTCAGGTGGTAAGAACGCTAAGGCGCCAAACATTTTATCTTAATTAAATTCATTATATTACATATTTATCAATATTAATGTTTCATTAAATAATCATGAAATGTGCATTGCACAGTACATCAAACTTAATGGATACAACTATGTACTATTTAACTATTACCTTTATATATTGAGCTATTTTATATCAAGTATTTATCACAACATTTTGTTCCACTTAAATAAATTATTTTGCGTTTAATGGATGAATTTTCTGAGTACAAATTTTCCGTGGACGAATTTTCCGTGGGATTATTTTCAGTAGACGAATTTTCCGGTCATGATGTTAGCCAGACTTAAGCTGCCAAAAGAATTGAACACTAGCACCTGGTGAGGGTTTTGACATCTTCTCTCTCTATTAATATTTTTTCTGTAATTGTTATAATAATTTGGGAGCTGTAAGGGAAGAAGTAAAAGTGTAAATTTACCTATTGTTCTGTTGACAATTTAAAAGAACAATTAATAACTTCAATTATGCCTAGAAAAATGGTTCTATACATATATATGATGTATATTCTGTTATTTGATACGTTATCTACAATGTTTCCTATTGCTGAGAGTAACATATAAAATATATCATTATCATAAAAAGTTCTTATGATAATATTGGTTTTATATAATATTACCTTTTTCGTCTTTCCTTTGGTGATAGAAACCTCGGTCATCATCTAAAAACTTCCAAACACTAAATAATGGATGAATGCACATTAAGTTATAAAAGTTAGTGTGCTGTACATGAACTTTTCCAATTTATATCAACCATCAACCCCAATGCTAATCTGCCATTTGTTCGAACTTGCATAAATTAATGAAAAATGCAGCTAAAATTACTGAGTACAGTTTGTTAAACTTATTCCGTGATTATAGGTAATACTCAGATCTATCTATGAAAAATACTATGCGTGCTTGCGAACTTTATTTCTAGTCAATTGTGGTTCAAGTTTTGCAGCAACAGAACATATAGAAAAAGTTAGTTACAAATTCATCGTCTTATTGTAAGAAATAGATTGGAATTATTTTTACTCTGAAATAATATTATAAAATAATTGTAATTTATATCCCTAAATACATGAATAGTTAAATCATTTTATATATTTCTATACAAATAACAATTCCCTTATGTTTTCATTGTCTCTCTCGACACATTATTTTTTCTAGATATTTCGGATGTATTTTTAATATTTAAATTTAATAGAAAATTTTAGATTAACCGTTACAGAACAGGTTTATAGAACATTTACTGAACTATACTATCCATTACATAACATGATCTTTAACCATTGAGAATTCAATTAACATAAAGAGCGATCTATATTGGTCTATTCGTCATACTAACAAATTATTGAAAGAAAGTAATTCAAGAAACAACTTCGTGTGATGTCCCGTTCATCGAATTGGATGATGTTGGCTGCATTTTGGTAGAAAATAAAACAGAAAAGACTCATGAAGGAGCCGTTACCGCCTGTGAGGAGAAAGGAGCATCCTTAGCTGTCGTGGAAGACTCTGGTGCGTTCAAGAGACTAAGGAGCCACCTTGATGATATTGGTTAATATAATCTATTGAATTTTATCATGGAGCTAATTTTGATCAGTTTGTATCCACAAACTACATAAAAAAAATCCAATGACTTATAATTTTCAAAACTCAGTAATCCTCAATATTGATAAAATTGAACTATTAATTCTATATTAGATTAAATTAATTTTATTACAAGATTTTCAAATATTATGCACTGTAAAGAACTATCGTCTAATGATCTCCTTGTTATAGTCAAATAATTCAGTTGAAACTTATATTATTACAAGAGATCTAAATTTTAGATATTTTATATGAAACAAGCCGTTATATGAAACAGGTATCTATATGAAACAGGTATCTATATGAAACAGGTATCTATATGAAACAGGTAGCTATATGAAACAGGTAGCTATATGAAACAGGTAGCTATATGAAACAGGTAGCTATATGAAACAGGTAGCTATATGAAACAGGTAGCTATATGAAACAGGTAGCTATATGAAACAGGTAGCTATATGAAACAGGTAGCTATATGAAACAGGTAGCTATATGAAACAGGTAGCTATATGAAACAGGTAGCTATATGAAACAGGTAGCTATATGAAACAGGTAGCTATATGAAACAGGTAGCTATATGAAACAGGTAGCTATATGAAACAGGTAGCTATATGAAACAGGTAGCTATATGAAACAGGTAGCTATATGAAACAGGTAGCTATATGAAACAGGTAGCTATATGAAACAGGTAGCTATATGAAACAGGTAGCTATATGAAACAGGTAGCTATATGAAACAGGTAGCTATATGAAACAGGTAGCTATATGAAACAGGTAGCTATATGAAACAGGTAGCTATATGAAACAGGTAGCTATATGAAACAGGTAGCTATATGAAACAGGTAGCTATATGAAACAGGTAGCTATATGAAACAGGTAGTTATATGAAACAGGTAGCTATATGAAACAGGTAGCTATATGAAACAGGTCGTTATATGAAACAAGACGTTATATGAAACAAGTCGTTATATGAAACAAGTCGTTATATGAAACAAGTCGTTATATGAAACAAGTCGTTATATGAAACAAGTCGTTATATGAAACAAGTCGTTATATGAAACAAGTCGTTATATGAAACAAGTCGTTATATGAAACAAGTCGTTATAAGAAACAAGTCGTTATAAGAAACAAGTCGTTATATGAAACAAGTCGTTATATGAAACAAGTCGTTATAAGAAACAAGTCGTTATAAGAAACAAGTCGTTATAAGAAACAAGTCGTTATAAGAAACAAGTCGTTATAAGAAACAGGTAGTTATAAGAAACAGGTCGTTATAAGAAACAGGTCGTTATAAGAAACAGGTCGTTATAAGAAACAGGTCGTTATAAGAAACAGATCGTTATAAGAAACAAGGCGTTTCAAAACATGAGGTATCCAATCAGGGTGTCTCAAATCAGGGTGTCTCAAATCAGGGTGTCTCAAATCAGGGTGTCTCAAATCAGGGTGTTTCAAATCAGGGTGTTTCAAATCAGGGTGTTTCAAATCAGGGTGTTTCAAATCAGGGTGTTTCAAATCAGGGTGTTTCAAATCAGGGTGTTTCAAATCAGGGTGTTTCAAATCAGGGTGTTTCAAATCAGGGTGTTTCAAATCAGGGTGTTTCAAATCAGGGTGTTTCAAATCAGGGTGTTTCAAATCAGGGTGTTTCAAATCAGGGTGTTTCAAATCAGGGTGTTTCAAATCAGGGTTACAAAATACTCAATTTGGAGTTACTAAATGCCTGCAGCCAACTAAAGGTACTAGAATTGTGGTAAATTCAACAAACACATGAATCTGTAAATACACAATAAGAAAATAAACAATTACTTTGCAAAAACATTACAGCCTTAAACCAAACTTATTCAAACCTAATTTTATCCCCAGTAAACCCTAGCACAATAATTTTAATTATTACCAAGCTATACGAGCTAGAAAAACTATCAAAATGACATCCTAATGTTTCTTAACTTCTAAACAAAACTGTAATAATTTGTGTACTTAATTACGATACTCAAATACCCGTTACAACCACTAATTATTACAAATTTTATATACTTTAGATAAGTAATTCTTAAATGGAACGTTCCCCGAGCATCACAAATTAACTGAAACCACACCACTTTTTGAGATCACATGAATATTGAAAACTATGTAAGTGAAAATAAATGAGAGTCCATACACTGCATAGAAACTGAATGGCTGCTATCCGTTTAACGGTATCGCCTAGAAAATTGCCACACAAAGATACCAAAAACACACTAATTCATTGATTACAAAAAAATAGAAGGGTTAGAACACTTCAATATTCTCCATATTCTCTAAATATATTCTTTTATGCTCTGAAATGTGCTTTATATTCTTTTAAAACATGCTTTATATTCTTTTAAAATATGCATTATATTCTTTTAAAATATGCTTTATATTCTTTTAAAATATACTTTATATTCTTTTAAAATATTCTTTATATTCTTTCTATGCTCAATTCAAAAAAAGTGCTGTAATTCGATTAATAAACATGATAAAGGACATTAATAAGCCCTTAAATCATATTTGAAGGGCAATCTCATGTTTCGATGCAATGGAAATCTTTGAAGAGCTTAAATAAATCATTTAAACTAAAATCAAGACACATGTATTCAATGTGTACACTGTACATCGTCTGAAAAAGTTCAGTTACAATAAAATTGGGTAAATAAACGGGTAAGCTTTGAATTTTAACTAAGTAACGTTGAACAGTTGTTACGATTAAATGTAAATGCATTTTGTAATATTAATTATGAAACTTTTCAATATTGAACCTTGAGTAGGGTATGTTCCAATAATGTTGACATGTATTGTTGTGCAACTGTCTTTAAAAATACTTACGTACTTGCTATCTATTGTTTTTTTGTTTATAAATATTTTTAGTTGAATATAGGTAAATTTTGCTTATATAGCGTATCTCAGAACAGAAATTCTTTATAGTTTCATGAAAAAATATATTTTGCTCATAAATTAATAAAAAGAATATATTTTTATAAAGAGCATATATTTTTTATAAAAGGAATAAAGCATAAATTAAAGGAATATGCTTTATTTCAAATACAATCAAAAATATATTTTATGCTAAAAGCATATTGTCACAACCGTAGTTGTAACTTATTTAGTCTTTTTATTCCATCTGTATTTAGTTTAAAACTCATTCTGTTGACACTAATTCGCCTAATTAGTTTGAATCTTAAGGAGTTAAGATTAATCTAAAGTTTGCTGAAATGACTCCCAGTATTTTATTTACTAACTGAATAAGTTATATAAGTTACTACTATCACATAATTTGATTTTTTCTTGTGATTAATGATTGCTTAAATAGAATATCACAACGCAAACATTGACGTTTAAAAACTATATACATTTAGAAAGTAGTTTAATTTATTGTAGATGAAAATATATTTCCATAAGTAACTATTATCAGAGGAAAATTAAATAAAGTAAAGTAACTATTATCAGATGAAAATTAAATAAAGTAAAGTAACTATTATCAGATGCAAATTAAATAAAGTAAAGTAACTATTATCAGATGCAAATTAAATAAAGTAAAGTAACTATTATCAACTGCAAATAAAATATAGTAAAGTAACTATTATCAGATGCAAATTAAATAAAGTAAAGTAACTATTATCAGATGCAAATTAAATAAAGTAAAGTAATTAATATCAGATGCAAATAAAATAAAGTAAAGTAACTATTATCAGATGCAAATTAAATAAAGTAAAGTAACTATTATCAGATGAAAATTAAATATAGTAGTAGTAACTATTATCAGATGCAAATTAAATAAAGTAGAGTAACTATTATCAGATGCAAATTAAATAAAGTAAAGTAACTATTATCAGATGCAAATTAAATAAAGTAAAGTAATTAATATCAGATGCAAATAAAATAAAGTTAAGTAACTATTATCAGATGCAAATTAAATAAAGTAAAGTAACTATTATCAGATGAAAATTAAATAAAGTAGAGTAACTATTATCAGATTCAAATTAAATAAAGTAAAGTAACTATTATCAGATGCAAATTAAATAAAGTAAAGTAACTATTATCAGATGCAAATAAAATAAAGTAGAGTAACTATTATCAGATGCAAATTAAATAAAGTAAAGTAACTAATATCAGATGCAAATAAAATAAAGTAAAGTAACTATTATCAGATGCAAATTAAATAAAGTAAAGTAACTATTATCAGATGCAAATAAAATAAAGTAAAGTAACTATTATCAGATGAAAATTAAATAAAGTAGAGTAACTATTATCAGATGCAAATTAAATAAAGTAAAGTAACTAATATCAGATGAAAATTAAATAGAGTAAAGTAACTATTATCAGATGCAAATTAAATAAAATAAAGTAACTATTATCAGATGTAAATTAAATAAAGTAAAGTAGCTATTATCAGATGCAAATAAAATAAAGTAACTATTATCATATTCAAATAAAATAAAGTAACTATTATCAGATGCAAATAAAATAAAGTAACTATTATCAGATGCAAATAAAATAAAGTAACTATTATCAGATGCAAATAAAATAAAGTAACTATTATCAGATGCAAATAAAATAAAGTAACTATTATCAGATGCAAATTAAATAAAGTAAAGTAACTATTATCAGATGCAAATAAAATAAAGTAAAGTAACTATTATCAGATGCAAATTAAATAAAGTAAAGTAACTATTATCAGATGCAAATAAAATAAAGTAACTATTATCAGATGCAAATAAAATACCAGGTCACGCTTTCAATAGGTTATCATTTAATAGCTCAACACTATTATGAGCTACTTGATAAAAATATGGAAGTGTTCATCCTGTATTTAATTCACGTGTTGTAATAGAGACTCTAATCTAATCGTGCCTATTCAATTCCTTATGCCAATAAATACATAATACATAATTCTGTTTAAAGTTCAAACACAACATTAACTTACTGTTACTTTCTATACTTAAATTGAACAGATAAAAATATTATATGATATATACTGTCCCCCAAAATGGGTGAATTTGATAAATTATTTGTTTTATTTACAACAAAACATAAACGATCTAATAGAATATTAGACTAAGAGTTACTAATAAACGAAAAGATATTAGTTATGCATACGTTTTTTATGTATAATATACGTGTCATTAGGTTTAATAATATAATATTTATGAGGCTTATTGTGTTGTTTTCTAAGTATTCTAGTATAATTTGCTCTTGCTAATAGCAGCACTGCTGTAATATAGTATTAATTTCGACCCATTATTTTCTATCGTTCTTCTGGATAATGCTCGTTTCATATAATTGCCTTTATTCATTTCTCATTTTCTAACAGAGACTCCTGCTATAATTTCAAACTTTTAGGCGCTAAATATTGAGTGACTGCAAATTCAGGTCGAAGAAACCAAAGTTATAGAAATAATTGTTGTGTCCGTGAATTTACTGACTTTTACATCACGCAACCAAACATGAAATAGAAATGCAGATATACTTTTTTAGTCAAACTTGTATTATTTCTATGAAGAATCAGGGTTTAATTTGGGAAATACTTTTTTGAAACTTATTCCTTAATAACAGTTAATACTCTCGTGCTTGCTAGCTTTGTGTCTAGTTAATCGTATTCAGAGTTTTGCAGCAATAGAACATAGAGAAAAATTGTCCTGGATTTCGCTAGAAAGTGAGGAATTCTTACTGAAACAAATATGTTGGAAATTGTTGGTTTGTGAAATTAATTAATTTAGGCTGAAATAAAATCATATGATTGTGACTATTTAACAAATTTTAGTTGAAATTATATTTTGAGTATAGTATTTCATGCTCATTTAGATTATTTTTTATCTGTTTCGAGAGGAAAATTGAAAGATGTTTTTCAGAAGAGTTGGTTCAGCACAATTTGTTTATCTGTTAATTGTCATTCTATAGAGCTGATTTAATTTATTTCATAATATTTCAGGTTATAGTTTAATCTATCGATTTATTGAAAATAATTTTGTTAATTGATTTTCAATATTTCATTCAATATTATTCAATTAGAATAAACAAATTGAAAATGTTCTATCTGACATAGTTGTTTAAATGTCCATCAGAAATGCTTAATAGAAATAATGATACGAGAGAAACATAGAAAGCGTTATGAAATTGTTAAGAAAAGTATATAATTTATTTTGTGAGCATTTAATCATAATTTTAAACCCATTAGTTTATTGAATTATTAATGAATAGAGAATAATATTCTATTTCTTATATAAAATATTTCAGAAATATATTTGAGTTTGATATTTTAGGCATTTTCATGGACAATTTTATTTCAAAAAAGTTTTCATTTATCTTAAGGTCATATTATTTAGCATTGAAATCTGTTACCTTGTTCGCGAGGTCTATTAATTACCACCTTATCAATAGTTATTATCAGGCTACTAACATTTGTAAAATAAGATTAGGAAAAATTCTCGTTCAAAGTGTATTTGAAATTTAGAACTGTAAATTACAAATTATTAATTATACTATTTCTGCTTAGATTTATTTGATTGCAATTAGAGTGTTAGACCAAATTCCTTTCTTGCAAGACTTACAAGACGAAACATAAATATTATAATCGAAATGCAGGCAACATTCGAAGTTTTGTTCATTTTGGGAGTTTTTGGCTGCGCATTCAGTCACTGGATATGTGATTCGGCACAGAAACCTTGCGACGGTTTGGCTGTGAAATACGAGTACTTGAGAGAAGGTGTGGCGGGCTGGTTTCTAGATTCATTAGAAATGAATGATGCGGCATCAGAGAGTATTACTGCCATAATTTGCCTGAAACAAAATTGTGGTGCCTTCAGCTGTTCTCAAGGTGAGATACTTGACAGTAACTAACAGGAACCTGGTATTTAATATCTATCTCCTAATACCTAGTCTCTTATATCATTGCTTGAATATATAATACCTATTATTTTCTATCATTGACCGAATATTTAATACCTAGTCTCTTCTATCATGGTCTGAATAGTTAGTACAAAGTTTCTTACATTGTTGTCCGAATATTTAATACCTAGTTTCGTAAATCATTGATAAAATATTTAGTACCTAGTCACTTCTATCACTGTCTGAATATTTAATACCTAGTCTCTTCCATCATAGATCGAATATGTAATACCTAGTCCATTATTTCATTGTCAAAATATTTAATATCTATAGTCTCTTTTCTATCATTGACTGAACATTCAATACCAAGTCTTTTCTATCTCTAACATATTGTTTAATACATAGTCTCTTCTCTCTCTAACTTAATATTTAATACATATTCTCTTCTATCATTGTCAAAATATTTAATACCTAGTCTCTTCTATCAAAGACTGAATATTTAATACCTAGTATTTTCTATCACTGACTAAATATTTAATACTTAGTCTCTTTTATCATTGTCCAAATAATTAATATCTAGTGTCTTCTATCATTGTCTGAATATTTAATAACTACTTTCTTCTTTTATTATCTTATATCATCTGTGCATGATTCATATTCATTGATTTTATACGCTTTTATTACAGATTCTGTGTGCATTCTTGGCACTCAGGTGGAACAGCAAACTGACACCGAAATTTCGGCCAAATTCTTCCCGAAGGAAGATTATACGAATGTGGCTAGGAATAAACAAACCTTCTACTCTTCTGCCTTCTCGGGAATCTAGTAATAAAAATTTATTATCTAAAATGAGCTAACTGCTTGAAAAACAATTTCTAATTCTCGTGTTCTGTATGACGTTGAGACAAAGGTTTATATCATTAATTTTATCATTAATTGGTTGAGACGTCTATTACTTTGCCGTATTAATTCTGTTAAGGCATCTCTTGCACAAACTCTTAAACTGATCTAAGTCTTGAGATATAAAGTATTATTTTTATAACACAAAATAACCTTCAAAACGTTCACATTGGCTAAAATTCTTGAGAGTAATGCAGATAAGTGTACAAGAAATTACGACTTAGTCTACTTAAAAAAAAACGAAACACTTTTCTAAGACTTCTAAGACTCAAAAAAATTAAAGATGAATGACCTATTTCATCTACAGACATCTACAACCTTCATTTGAGCAATTAGCAATTTTTAAGTGCTTAAGGGAACCGTCTAATTAAAATAAAATAAGTTTATTAATTAACATACAAATTTGAAATTTTCAGGGTTAATGCAACTATTCAAATGGAGTTTTTTTTATATTATTTTTTCAACTTTGCCCTCTGCACCCTCACCCCAAAAAAGAACCAATTAGGGGGGTACTTTCAAAAGGCATCAACTCATACAATTTATTAGCTAGATACATGGGTGGTTTACTATCGTTCAGAATATAGTTGTCTTCAAAGGTACAAATCTATTTTTTTTTAAATTCATCAAGAAAAATTGTAAAAGAATTTTCATTTAATTTCTTTTCAAAATCATTAATTTGTTTCCATGTATCTCATTTTACCTCCTCACACACTGAGAAATTTGAAAAAACCCGTGTATACTTTGTGAGCAATTCATTTTTGAAAAAATGAAACAAACCTCATGTCTCTAACTTAAAAACTGTAGAGTTGATATCTTTTAAAGTTGAAAAAATGAAGTTTCATGAGAGCCAATTTACTGAATTTTTTTGGAAAAAAATTGGTCCAACTGAAATAATTTTGGCTCCATAAATTACCGTGGAGACTTTTGTTTAGGTGATGTGTCATCTTTTCAATGCATCTAGTCAACAAATTATTTGATGTCAGATCCAAACAAAGCCTCAGTACCTTTCCTGACAGGACTTGTGACAGACTTAAAAGATTTAATTTATAAATTATAATATTGCCTATCTGTTTTTGAAACACTCCTGCATTGTTTTTAACTCTAATATTTTAACACGTTATGCAGGACACTATATATGAAATTTTTTATGCAAAAATCTCTTTCCTATTTGAGGGAGACGGTCCCCTAATTAAATACATATTATTTATAAAAGTGAGACACTTTAATTAAACTATATGACGTCACAGTACAGGAGATCTGGCTGTTGATGGTGGGCTAACTGGAACAAGTTCCCTGTTTGCAACTGATACTGGGGATGTCAACGGATGGTTCGTTGTGGACTTGAACTCGGGGTATCTCATCAAATGCATTCGAGTTTTAGGAAGACAAGATTTTCTTTTTACATCATTTACTGATGCGACTGTGAGTGTTCTTTGCTGACAAATAATTAATTATTTATGCTGTAGAGCGGCGTTCACACTCTCAATTTTCTGACAATATTTGTGTTCTTTGAAATCTGGTATGAGTTGATGGTGTGAAGGTTGCTTTACTCAGCACAATTTAGGTAAATGGTGAAATGAAATTTAGTAATAATAAACAATTGATTTCAGCGACCATGATTATTTTTTGTGGTCGCTGTAGATATAAACTTTAGGCTTAGTTAATAAAATTTATGTTTGGTGCTTGTAAACTTATATTTTAACTCAATGAAATAAAATTGGAAAAAATTCGATACAGATTTACGCTGGAAACACTTTTGTAGAGAATGGAGATTTCTCATCGTACACAACTGTAACGACAGTAACGAGAGCTGCCCCAAGCATGAAATCTTGGTTCGTCATCACACCAACTCTGGAGGAAGAGTACCGTTACATTGCTGTCAAGAGGGACATCACACAAGGAGAGATGCAAGTTACAGAGATTGAAATCTATGCTTGAAAACCCTCACCATTTCGACCAGGTTAATTAAGCTCAGATTTATTGACTGGTTTCATTTTTTCGACCATATATAAGAAAAAAATATAATTCATTTCATTATTTAGATTGTTATCCATAATACCTGGAAATAACTATTTAGAATGTTAAATTATATAACTTTTTCTTATATAAATGGAAAAGTGTACCAGGTCTGTAAGTCTGAACTTAATTACCCTATCAAGATATTCTCGACACCATATTAACTTATCATATCGGTACCAATCAGCTAAATTGTATGTAAATTCACTTAGTTTTGAGGCTTATTTTTACGATCTAACTTAACGAAATGATATGTACTCATTGTACTTTCGTAATTCTGCGGAAAGATAATCGAAAATCATATTATACGGTGGGTATCAGAATTATTTGGCACATTGGTTTTTCTTTTATTTCTCAAAAAAATATAAAGTCAAATTTAAGACACTCAATTTATGAACAATGAAGAGACAATATCTATTAAAAAAAAAAAGTTAAATTGAGAAATGGGGAAACAAAAAGTTAAATTAGCCATATGGGATAAATTTCACAAATTTTATCTGTATATCACATTAACCTGCTGTAATATTCCACCCAATCAGAAGATAGTACGTTTCTTAAGCAGTATACATGTCAAATGACAACAGCTGTGATACACTGCGGTTGTTCTCTCAATACTGTGTCCAAATAACTAAATCAAAAGAATTATTGTCAAAAGATTTGCGCTAAGAAATCAGAGCAGGTTTATTATTAAAGATGGAAAATAATTCATAAACAAATTGAGGAAAAATCTGTCTTTGTGTATCTTGTTACATTCATATTCCAGTCCATAATTTCTAATTCTCCAACACAATTTACAGAAAAGCAGCCCCAAACCATCACATTTCCACCACCAAATTTTATAGTGGGAATGGTATTAAAAGATTTAAATTCTGTTCCTTTTTCTCTCCATACACGGGTAAGGATGTTTCTTCCGAAAAGATCAATTTTCCTTACAAAAATACCTTATTTCAGAGGTCATCCAATTTGCATTGATATTTATTAAAAAATTCCAGACGATCTTCTACATGTTTACATTTTAACGATGGAAACTTTATAGGTGAACTGGCTAGAATTCATGCCACTACGATTCAATGAATGAAAATTGTGTCCCTGCTCACTTCAATGCCTGATTCCTGTAGAATTGTAGATCATTCGGAATTTTTGATCGAGTCAAAAATGTTTCTATTTTCACCCTACGAACAATGAATCGAACATTAGCATCATTTAATTTACGTGGCCGACCACTTCTTTAAAGATTATCAGTGGTATTACCTTCTTTCCAAATTCTCACGTCAGCCCCTAATTGTATAGTGTATACCCACTCATTGCTATGATTTCTTAGAGCAAATTTTTGGATAATTCTTATGAACAGAATTGAGAGAACCAACCGGATTGTATCACAACTGTTATTATCTGACATGTATACAGCCATAATCTACGTACGTACTATTTTCTGATTGGGACTTTCGACTTTCTATTTTTTTGTTTAGTCTATAACCATACCTAATTATTTTATGACTTTTAATGAGAGAGACACACTCATCTTGTTACGTTTATATATTTTAAAAAGTTGTGGCTTCCAAATACCACACCGACTCAATAGGTTCAGTATAGTGTAAATTGATTCAATATGAGCATACGAGAAAGAAGTAATGACCATTTCTATCAAGATATTAATATTGTGTATCTTGTTAATTACTTCTATGTTAATTACTTTAGACTCACAATTGTATTAAATTAATACTAACTGCAAAAGTCAAATAATATTGAATAATTGAAGTCATTCAACACAGCAAGAGTTAGGTATCCATTAAATCATTAGTGTGTTATTATACGATATATATTTAGTGTGTTATTAAATAATACTATACAGATTGTGATATCATATGTCTACACTTTACAAAGTACTATCAGTCACACTTTTCAAAGTACTATCAGACACACTTTACAAAGTACTATCAGACACACTTTACAAAGTACTATCAGTCACACTTTTCAAAGTACTATCAGACACACTTTACAAATTACTATCAGACACACTTTACAAAGTACTATCAGACACACTTTTCAAAGTACTATCAGTCACACTTTACAAAGTACTATCAGACATACTTTTCAAAGTACTATCAGACACACTTTACAAAGTACTATCAGACACACTTTACAAAGTACTATCAGACACACTTTACAAAGTACTATCAGACACACTTTACAAAGTACTATCAGACACACTTTACAAAGTACTATCAGACACACTTTTCAAAGTACTATCAGACACACTTTACAAAGTACTATCAGTCACACTTTACAAAGTACTATCAGACACACTTTTCAAAGTACTATCAGACACACTTTTCAAAGTACTATCAGACACACTTTACAAAGTACTATCAGTCACACTTTACAAAGTACTATCAGTCACACTTTACAAAGTACTATCAGTCACACTTTACAAAGTACTATCAGACACACTTTTCAAAGTACTATCAGACACACTTTACAAAGTACTATCAGTCACACTTTACAAAGTACTATCAGACACATTTTACAAAGTACTATCAGACTCACTTTTCAATCAAATAAATTACAGAATAACTTTCTAGTAGTTAAATTTACATTTTTGTCCAAAAGAAGATAAAATACACAACTTATGAAACTTTCAACCAAAATGTTTAGCGAGAGTATTAATGTTATTTACTCCAGATCCATTAAAAATTACGTAGCTATGGAATAATAGGTCACAGTAAGTATTATATCTTCATAATAGTAGTGTGTTGCTATATATTATATTATTAATGATATCTTTTATCAGAACTTTTAAACTTAACATTGCTAGGATATATTAATGGCAATATTAGTCATAATATTAATTATATATTCATTAGATTCTGCCTCATTATATTGTACCAAGTCACGCTATTGTGTGCATTAGTTGCAATATTTGAAATACAATTAGTGCAGAACTTTATCTTTATTCTAATTTCAAATATCATGTACTAAATTTATAAATTTATCATATGTATGAGAGTCTGTATTTCTTCATTTCTTCTCTTTTAATTATCATAAGTTATATTACCTATAACTTATAAGGCTGTATTATCTATACTCGATATAATAATATGTATTGGACCACTGTGTTTCAAAATATATAGAATAGGGTTCAAGAAATTTCCACCGAGGGAAAAATTGCCGTCGGAATTTTTGCGGTTGGAAAATTCGTCGTTAAGAAAATTCCCCGTGAGGAGTATTCCCCGTGAAGAAGAAATTATAGAGGACATAACTATTGAAACACATATAAGTATTGATAAAAAATATTGATAATTATCAAGTAAAACAATTTGTTAAATAATTATACGAATGAAAATATAGAATTTTTTTTATAAGAATTCATGATTGTAAATAGGTGATTATGTAATATTGTATATCTGATAAAACTAAGATTCATAAAATTTATATTAACTGTTCATATATGCAATGTATATTCTAATCATTACTCTTATAATTTTGTGTAACGAGAGGTCGCTGTATAACATTTGAAGTGTTTTGATTAGTTGAAAAAATAGTCGAAGCTAATTTCTTTGTTAAAATATATGTTCAGTAAAGATGAATAAGATCACTAGTGAGTGATAGTCAGCTGTGTTTTGGCTATTCTTAGTCGGTTTGCATCACTTCATCTTAAATGTGTTAAGTGTTCCTGTGTGTTTAATATTAGGAATTTAAGAGGAAGCTTTTCTAATTACTGTGATATTCTGAGTTATTGATAGTTCATACCTAACTAATTATTGGTTGTTTTGATTTATTCGGTATTGCATTAATTGCATGGTTTACCTCTTGAAATTCAGATTTCAAGAGGTAAACCATTTAAAATATCTCACTTGTGAGTGTATGCGATCTCTCTAAACTACAATTCCATTCATTTCTATTTTAGAATCCATAAAAATCTTCGTTGCTACGATTCTAACGTAATATGAGGAATAAATAGGAATATAATATTTTTAGTCATACATTATTTATATATAGTTATTGACATACATAGAAATAAATACATTCAATTATATTATTATTTAAATATTATTTAAATATTCTTCACGGCGAATCTTCCTCACGGCGAATTTTCCAACGGCAAAAATTCCCACTGTGAATTCTCAGGTTACGTTAGAATATATCTATTTATTATGTTTATTTGCATCTATTAAATTATGATATATTATCCACTATACCTATTATATCACTTATCTATAAAATCATATTTAATGTATCCCACCTTGCTAAAATACGGTGAAACAGCTCAAATGAAATAGACATTCAAATTAACAAAGTTTCTCATAAAATACATAATAGCGAGACATGTCTCACACTTATTTGATTGTTGTAAGAGGAGTTGTAATAAGAGCGGAGTATAATATAATAGATATCTAATTTCTGATTTGAAATAACTTTGAATGTTTGCAGAATTTCAATTAAAAATGAACTAATCATTCATCTCTATTGAGTTAATAATAAATGTAAGAATAAATCACCTTCGTTTTCAATTTAGTTTTATTTTACAGAAAAAAAATTGAATAATATCATTTGGACAAAAGGTAAGAATGGGAAAAATTTACTGTCATTACAAAGGTTTTGACAATATGCATTTGAAATCATTGATCTTAAGAATATAATAGGCAACACGAAGTAAAATGGTATCGAATACTATATACTGCTGGTTTAGAACAATTTATTCAATCCGTCTAAATTATTTTCAGGATCTATGATTTTAAAAGCATATTGTTTTGAAATAATAGTAGATAGTCAGTTACTAAATGATGTTAAATTTTCATAAAGGATTGGCTATAGGAAGGATCGTTTCATGTGTAGTCCCTTCCTATCGGCTACTGTGTCATAACAACTATAATTATTGTGTGTTTATATTAACAGTAGGGGAGGATGGTCATCAATGGGACACTTGGAACAATGGGACATGCTGAAACTTTTTTTATTTGAGGGTAATTTGTAACAAAATCTTAATGGTAAATTAGGCATACTTCAGTGCATTCACTCGCATTGCATTCAGCGGTTGGGGTGCAGTCAGCCCTGTGTAAAAGCGAAAACGTGTTTTAGAGGTGGGAAAACTAAATTTTTCGTACTTTGTTTCAATTGCTATAAATCTGTTAATTTAACATATAATGCTTACGGCATTTTTTACATAATATTAAGCAATATGTAAAATATGATCATATGAAAGGATTGCCTTTATACTTTTGTAGTTGATCTGCTATACCCATATGTTTTCAAATGGCGTCATGGTGATCATTGGGACAGAAAATTCGGTTAACTTGGACAGTGCCCTATTGTCAACCAAACTGTCTAGTTACTCCATATGAATCAATAAATTTATATTTTTGTTACAATAACGTGAACTGTAGCTTCAGGGCTTCTTGTAGAAACAGAGCTTCCAGCTGAAGCGGGACTTTCGACCGTGTTCAAGGGCTTTAGCAATATGAGGTCATCACAAAGCACTGCATAGAAAACAAATTTCACTAATAAAAGAAAAAGACGCAGCATGGTTGCAACGGATGAAATAGAGAAAGAAAAGCTTTCTGCTTGTGCCACTAAGGATAAGGCCTTCGAAATCACTTCATAAAGTATCCGCCGTAGATGGCTAGTGAAATATTGTTCTTGGTCTGGTATAGAACTCTTAATTTAACTGATCCATTCATATGAAGAGCTGAAATCTCTACCGAAAACGTTGGAAATGAAAGTTTATGAACTTGTAGAATTTGATTCGATTTCTAAAACGTATTCTGCTGGCCAAAAGCATGAAAAAGATATATACGAAATATTGATGTTAGGCGAAGATTCGAGTGAAATGAGCTTAATTTTACAAATGTTCCTGACATGGCATCGGTGAGGCTAGAGGACATCAAACTGGTATTATATGAACCAACTAAGTGTGGGACAACATGAAGAGATAATTCGAACTTGAAATTTGACCATAACCTCAACAATATACAAGTTTGATAAACTGTCCCATCGTTCACCAGTGCTGTTATACAATGGGACATTTTTTTTGTTTTTATTTGATATTTTTCTAGTCAACAGAATATGTGATAGCATTCGAGTTAGTTCCATTTTATAAAGGAATATCTATATTACACATGAATTTTTTATTTTTCATACTTTGCCCATAGTAAATGAAATATCAATCTTTCTGTGTTTTTTGTCCCATTGATGACCATCCTCTCCTACTCTCAGTATGAAAGTTGTTGTTAACGTTGGGAGTATTTTGAAGAAAAAAGAATTAGATTTTCTAATGATCAAATAGAAGTATAATATAATATAAGTAATATAATTTCACTTTGATATTGTATGACGGGGAGCGTTACCGTTGCCGCACTGAGTCCGTTAATACACTCTTATTTTTTGGGGCATAACATTTCGCGAATTATTAGTTACGACTAAATAAGAAATATTTATTTAGTGAGAGTAGACATTAAACATACCAAAATTCAATAAGATATAAACTCAAGTATATCGTACCAATACATAATGAGACATTGAATCAGAAAATATCAGCCCTTTTTGTTAAGCTCCTCAAAGACCTATACAGTATACACACAGAGAAAAAAACCATATTTTTAAGAAAAACAGTTGGCTTTGGCATATTTTCTTTGTGAAATGTCCGTTTAGATATCCAATATGTTAGTGGAATGAATTGAATGTACTACCCTGTATACTTGTGTATCAATAGTCTGATGAATATTTGTAATTTAGAGTCTAAATTATTAGATACCTTAAGAACCCATCGATTTTGGTGCAAATTATCAAATTTCTTTTTATTGCTGAAAAAGAGTCTTTATGTAGTGGGCTTTCATGTCCCAAATTTTTGTGAGGGTACGACCACTTGAACCACCCCCCAGGAGGGTCCAAAAGGGGGGGCCAGGTGGGGGTCAAAATTCATGATTTTTCAACTATTTTACTTTTGAACTGATCGTTCTGAAATTTATATAGTATATGTATCTTTGCAAAAGAAACACATTTTATTCGTGTAACTTTTTCGATTTTGGCTTCAGTTTTCGAAAAAAAAAATTAGTTTTTAGATTTTCATAATTTTTTTTTTATTTCAAAAGACGAGAAGTTTATGAATGTAAATGCTAGAATAAAAACAAAGACAGTTTTGGAATTCTTGAAACATTTAGAATAAATTGATTGTGGGATTTTTTTCAAATTTCCATCTGTTTTTTATTTTATAAGTGTAAATGATTTTCAATCATTTTTTTTTAACCTAAAATATTCTCGCTAGTTAGCGGGTTTCTCAAATTTAAGTTCCCATTTTTTTGGTGTAGTAATACATTTTACTAGGAAAATAGTTCACCTTTTAAGGTCCGGTTAATATTCATTCATTTCATCTTAAACTGTTACATTTATTAATTGTATACTGATGTTATATTTAATGTGCCCTAATATTCAATACTTTTTGGGCGTAAGAATATTCATTTTTGATCTAGTTTGATTTATTCGGTATTGCATTAATTGCATGGTTTACCTCTTGAAATTCAGATTTCAAGAGGTAAACCATTTAAAATATCTCACTTGTGAGTGTATGCGATCTCTCTAAACTACAATTCCATTCATTTCTATTTTAGAATCCATAAAAATCTTTGTTACATTTATTAATTGTATACTGATGTTATATTTAATGTGCCCTAATATTCAATACTTTTTGGGCGTAAGAATATTCATTTTTGATCTAGTTTCTCGATCGAATGAATAGTATATAGGTGAAGTAAGACTATAATTTAACGATTTAATTGTCGGTCACTTTACCTTCTTTGTCAAACGAGGTACGTCTATGTTTGCTCTGGTTTTGCCGGCTTGTGATGCTCGTTTCTTAAAGTGAAATAATAATTAATAAGGTTGTCATTTCTATTTTTCAGGAATCTGGTGTCCGTTCTGCAGTGTGGAGCTAAAAAAGTTAGACGCATCATTATTTAAAATAAATCCAAGTACCGTAATTTACGTTTACCACCTACTGTTGAGCCACTACTGTTGAACCACCTCTGTCGAACCACCACTGTTGAACCACCACTGTTGAACCACCACTGTTAAACCACCACTGTCGAACCACCACTGTTGAACCACCACTGTCGAACCACCACTGTTGAACCACCACTGTTAAACCACCACTGTCGAACCACCACTGTTGAACCACCACTGTCGAACCACCACTGTCGAACCACTATTGTTGAATCACCGTTCAGCTGTTCCGGAACTACCTAGTGGCGCCCTAATCTCATGTTCTGACTATTATTGAAGATAAGTTTCCACATTAATTAGTTTTAAATAAATAAATTATTACTTTGTATTTATTAGTCTATAGCATTATTAAGATTTAGTTTTAAACCTTAGTTTCATTCCACCTAAATAGTTTGTACTGATCTGGAAAAAGTAGTTAGCGAAACTGTGGCCTTTACAAAAGCATTTTTTGATGACATACTAAAATTTTCGAAAAAAAATCAAAATTTTTCGATTTTGAACTGCGATAAAAGGAGAACGATTGAGAAATTTTGAAAAAGCCTTCTATAAATATGTTATGAAGGCTTCAAGGATTCTAAAACTGTTTTTGGTTTTCCTGTAACGTGAAAACTTATTGTTTTCTCGTCTTTTTTAGTTGGAAAATACAATTTAGAATTTTTTTTTACAAATTTCAAGACTATAAGTGTATGAGTGTATATGCTAAAATGGAACGTAAGGCAGTTTTAAAATCCTTGAAATATTTCGAACAAACCTATTGAGGGCTTTTTGAAATTTCTTCCTCATTCTATTTTTATCGCGATTCAAAATCGAAAATTTTGGATTTTTTTTTAAATTTTAGTTAGTCATCAAAAAATGCTCATAGAAGAAAGACCAGATCTAAATTTAAGAAACACCTCTTTTCATTTGTTAGAAATGTTCCAAGGATTCCAAAACTGTCTTCGTTTTTAGTCTTGCATATCCACTCATACACTTCTCGTCTATTGAAATTAGTAAAAAAAAATTAAATTTAAAATCATTTTTTTGAAAACTAAAGCTAAAATCAAAAAAGTTACTTGAATAAAGTGTATTTCATTTGCAAAGTTACATATACATTAGAAATTTCAGAACGATCGGTTCAAAAATAAAAAAGCTCTTTCAAAAGTGAGATGGCTCTTCCTATGACATTTTTATATTTATGGCATTTATGGAATTTATGACGGTATTATTGGTAATTCACAGGTAAAGTATGAAAACTAAGCATTTATATCCAATATAGGTCACAGAATAACATTAAACAGCATTCAAATTTCATACATAGTGATAAAATTGACACTTTACTTTATTATTTCATGTTTTTGAGTCTCCACAAATTGTGTATTTTCCAAACAAAAAAGACGATAAGTCAATGAGTTTTCAAGCTACAGGGTGGGGCGTAAGTTTGGAAGCAAATGAAAGTGCATATTATAATCCAACGAAAAATATATTTAATAATTTACAGTTATGTATTATTACATAAGGGTTTTAAGAATTCAAAAATCATAAATTTATTCAAAATGTCCCCCCTTGTTTTTAATAACAGCCTCAAATCTCCTCCAAACTCCTCCTACTGCGGCACGCAACTGTTCTTGTGAAATTTCCTTCCAAGATCTCAGGAGCGAACGCTTTAAATTATCCACACTGCGATGGAATTTACCACAGGCCTTTGATTCAAGAATGGACCATACAGAAAAGTCCATAGGATTAACATCTGGGGAGCAGGGAGGCCACATTTCTTTGGACCAAAACCGTGGAAGATGGTCATGGCACCAGTTTTGAGTGACATTTGCAGTATGTGAAGTCGCGCCGTCTTGCTGAAATGTCCATAGAGTGTCATTACCGAAGTGATCCTTAGCTGACTCCAACATTGGCGTCAAAATATTCTCAATATAACATTTAGCATTGATTTTGGCGCCTTGTTCCACAAAAATTAAAGGAGATCTCCAAGTTTCTGAAACGGCGGCCCAGACCATTACTGAAGCAGGTTTCATGGTTCTGTGGACAGTTTTTTGGTTGCATGGTATGTCTTTTGCACTTTTACCAATTATTCTGTCATTCCTCCGGTTGTGAGCCATTTCCACTGTGAAATTTTTTTCGTCAGACCAAACAATTTCACCAGCCGTGCCAGACTTCAATTCTCTCAGAAGTGTTTTGCTTCTCTCCAATCTCTTTTTCTTTACAGCTTCTGACAGAGTCTGTCTCTTTTGGAGGGTGAAAGAGGACATCTTTAGGTCTTCTTTGACAACTTTTCTCATTGTTCTGGGACTCACATTAGCTGTTTTGGCTAACAATCGTATTGACCTTTTCGGGTTCCTCCTGATCTTCTCTCTGGCACATTTTATCAGTTGTTTGGTGCGTTGTGAACGTGGTCTACCACTTCTTGGACGATCAGTCAAGTCTCCTCTCTCATTAAAACGCTTCACACACTTCCAAACAGTCGATCTCGCTATTGATTGAGAGAGTCTTTGAAATGACGGAATCTGACTTCCCGGCACGGAGTAGAGCAATAATGGCTTCTCTTTTGTCTGACATTTTTGAATTGACTAAATTTTTGTAAAAAATAACACTGCCACCTCATAATGTAGTGTCTCTACTATTGTTCAAACCCTATCACCTACTTCGGAACTTATTTGTAAGAATTTTATTAATGTTTGAAAAATTGCTTCCAAACTTACGCCCCACCCTGTACAAGAAAAACAAAGACAGTTTTAGAATCCTTGGAACATTCCTAACAAATATTAAAAGGGCTTTTTCAAATTTCTTCCTCGTTCTCTTTTTATTGCAGTTCAAAATCGAAAATTTTGGATTTTTTTTTAAATTTTAGATAGTCATCAAAAAATGATAATAAAAAAAAACAGGAAGGAAAATTGAGTAAAGCTCTCTAAACATTTTTAAGAAATGTTTTCAGGATTCCAAATCTGTCTTCGTTTTTATTCTAGCATACACACTCATACACTTTGAAATTTGTAAAAAAAAATTATTGAAAATTGAAAAACTACATTTTTTCGGAAACTAAAGCAAAAATCGAAAAAGTTACAATAATAAAATCTTTTTTTTTGCAAAGTGACATATACCTTACGAATTTCAGAACGATCGATTTTGAAATAAAAAAGTTTTTTCAAAAGTGGGTTACCCCTTTGAATTATTAAGACATATCCTCATTCTTTCTACGGATATCCTTACTTATTTTCAACCTATAGAACATATCCGGAATCTTTATATGAATATCCATTACTATTTTAAGGATATATCCTCATTCTTTCTCAGAAAATATTTACCTATTTTCTACCTACAGAGCATATCCTCATTCTTTCTCAGAATATCCTTACCTATTTAATATAATCTAGCCCCAGCACAGAAAAGTACCAATTCTAGCCAGGATATTTCAGAAAAGAGACAGGATAGGTCATGATATAAAACATATACAGGGTAATTTAGCCCCAGCACAAACATGAGGTTCATTACTTCATTTTTAAAGGTGTAGGGTAGTTCTGTAAAGAAGTAGGATATTTCAGAACTTCTTGAAATCACTAGTATTATAGTATAGTAGGCTATATGATAGTGAGGATATGACCTGATATTGGATTTAAATGTATATCTTGATTATTTTCAATTAATACATATCCTGGTAATTCTCATGTACTATCCTCATCTCTTCAGGGATACTCTATCCTATTTAAAATGATTTATCTATCCTAACAATTAAAACAGACATACCCTGCTTCTTTTTTCTAGTTACTATTCTAGTGATTTATCCAGACATACCCTGCCTTTTTTATTGGTTACTACCCTGATGGAATTATCCGTACATATCCTGCCAATTTCTTCTAGTTTGTTACTATCCTGGTGAATATATTCAGACATACCCTGGGTATATTTTATTCAGCTATCCTGCATTAAAGTTCCGGACCTATCCTGGTTCAAATTTCTTACACTATCCTGGTGAATGTGTACAGACATACCCTTGTTATTTACTATCATATCCTCATCATTCTAAGAAATTAAAATTATTTTTATATATGATAAACTCTTCTATATACTACTCAAATGCATCTGTAATCAGCCAGGGTATTATCCGTACGTATTTGAAATGAGAAAAGACTACTATCCGACCTTGTCCAATTCCGGACATTGGCAAACATAGTCATTTCATATAGAAAATATGCCAAAGCCAACTGTTTTTCTTAAAAATATGCTTTTTTTCTCTGTGTGTATTGGCCTTTGAGGAGCTTAACAAAAAGTGCTGATATTTTCTGATTCAACGTCTCATTATGTATTGGTCCAAAATATTTGAGTTTATATCTTATTGAATTTTGCTATGTTTATTGTCTACTCTCACTAAATAAATATTTCTTATTTAGTCGTAACTAATAATTCGGGAAATGTTATGCCCAAAAAATAAGAGTGTTTATTAACGGACTCAGTGCGGCGTCATACAATATCAAAGTGAAATTATATTAAAAACTTCTATTACTTTCGAGGGACAGCTTCTATTTGATCATTGGAAAATTTAATTCTTTTTTCTTCAAATGCTCCCAACGTTAGCAACAACTTTCATACTGAGATTAGGTACTGCTAATATAAACATTCAATAATTATAGTTGTTATGACACAGTATAGCGGATAGGAAGGGACTACACATGAAACGATCCTTCCTATAGCCAATCCCTTATGAAAATTGAACATCATTTAGTAACTGACTCTCTGCTATTATTCAAAAACAATATGCTTTTAAAATCATAGATCCTGAAAATAATTTAGACGGATTAAATAAATGGTTCTAAACCAGCAGTGTATAGTATTCGATGCCATTTTACTTCGTATTGCCTATGATATTCTTAAGATCAATGATTCCAAATGCATATTGTCACAACCCTTGTAATGAGAGTAAATTTTTCCCATTCTTTCCTTTTGTCCAAATGATTTTTTTTTTCTGTAAAATAAAACGAATTGAAAACGAAGGTGATTTATTCTTACATTTATTATTAATTCAATAGAGATTAATGATTAGTTAATTTTTAATTGAAATTCTGCAAACATTCAAAGTTATTTCAAATCAGTAATTAGATATCTATTATATTATACTCCGCTCTTATTACAACTCCTCTTACAACAATCAAATAAGTGTGAGACATGTCTCGCTATTATGTATTTTATGAGAAACTTTGTTAATTTGAATGTCTATTTCATTTGAGCTGTTTCACCGTATTTTAGCAAGGTGGGATACATTAAATATGATTTTATGGAAAAGTGATATAATAGGTATAGTGGATAATATATTATAATTTAATAGATGCAAATAAACATAATAAATAGATACATTCTATCGTGACCGGAGAATTCGCCTTGGGAATTTTCGCCGTCGGAATTTTCGTTGTTGGAAAATTTGCAGTCAGGAAGATTCGCCGTGAGGAATATTTAAATAATTTCAAATAATATTTTAATTAAATGTATTTATTTCTATGTATGCTAATAACTATATATAAATAATATAAATAATGCTATATGATTAAACATATAATATTCCTATTTATTCCTCATATTACGTTAGAATCGCTGCAACGAGAATTTTTATGGATGCTAAAATAGGAATTAAAGGAATTTTTGTTTAGAGAGATCGCATACACTCGCAAGAGAGATAATTTGAATGTAGCATTATAAACTATCTTAAAATATGAGAGCCATGCACAATAATTCAGATTTCAAGAGGTAAACCATACAAATAATGCAATACCGCATAAATCAAAAATTAGTTCGGTATGAACTATCAATAACTCAGAATATCACAGTAATTAGAAAAGCTTCCTCTTAAGTTCACAATATTAAACACACAGGAACACTTAACACTTTTAAGAGGAAGTGATTCAAACCGACTAGGATTAGCCAAAACAAAGCTGACTATCACTATTGATCTTATTCATCTTCACTGAACATTTATTTGAACAAAGAAATTAACTTCGACTATTTTTTCAATCAATCAAAACACTGCAAATGTTATACAGCGACCTCTCGTGACACAAATATTATATGATTACTGATTAAAATATAAATTGCATATATGAACAGTTAATATAAATTCTAGGTATCTTAGTTTTATCTGATATACAATATTTCATAATTTCCTATTTGCAATTATAAATTCTTATAAAAAAAAAATCCAAAATTATCTAAAATTTTTAGTAGAATAGTTATTTAACAAATTGGTTCACTTTGAAATTATAAAATTTTATTAATCAATACTTATAAGTATTTCAATAGTTATGTCCTCTATAATTTCTTCTTCACATGGGGAATATATTCATCACAGCGAATTTTCCTAACGGCGAATTTTCCAAGGCGAAAATTCCGACAGCCAATTTTCCCTGGGTGAAAATTTCTGGAACCATATTCTATATATTTTGAAACTCAGTGGTCCTTTACATATTATTATAACGAGTATAGATAATACAGCCTTAGAGGTAATATAACTTATGATAATTAAAAGAGAAGAAATGAAGAAATACAGACTCTCATACATATGATAAATTTATAAAATTAGTTCTTGATATTTGAAATTAGAATAAAGATAAAGTTCTGCATTATTTGTATTTCAAATATTGCAACTAATGTACACAATAGCGTGACTTGATACAATATAGGCAGAATTTAATTAATATATAATTAATATTATGACCAATATTACCAATGATATATTTTAGCAATGTTTAAGTTTAAAAGCTCTGATAAATGATATCACTAATAATATAATATATAGTAACACACTACTATTATAAAGACATAATACTTGCTGTGACCGATTAATCCATTACTACTTAATTTTTAATGAATCTGGAGTATATAACATTAAAACACTCGCTAATTATTTTGGTAGAAAGTTTCATAAGTTGTGTATTTTAACTACTAGGAAGTTATTCTGTAATTTATTTGATTGATTAATGGAGTATTGGAAATTAGAAGAAAAGTGTGCCTGATAGTACTTTGTAAAGTGTGCCTGATAGTACTTTGTAAAGTGTGTCTGATAGTACTTTGAAAAGTGTGTCTGATAGTACTTTGTAAAGTGTGTCTGATAGTACTTTGTAAAGTGTGCCTGATAGTACTTTGTAAAGTGTGTCTGATAGTACTTTGTAAAGTGTAGACATATGATATCACAATCTGTATAATATTATATAGTAACACACTATAATATATATCATATAATAACACAGTATAATATATAATAAATATTATTTAATAACACACTTCGAACGGTTTCCAACCCTTTTCCGAAACATCTAAGGCTTGATTTTTGGTTGAAGCTACGGCATTGCAGTTTTTTGCATTCGATTCTCAAGAGGATGGTCTAGAACCGTTTGTCGAGTTTTGTTCAAATTTATGATTATTTTTTCGAAATATTAAGAAAAAAAACAATTCTTTTTAAATTCAATATTTCTAAAAATAATTCGAAATTCGAACAAAACTCCACTGCAGTTCTAGATAATTTCCTGGAGATTCGAATGCAAAAAACTGCAATGCCGTAGCTTCAACCAAAATCAAGCCTTAGATGTTCGAATACTAAAATTTGAAGCTATTTTGAAGTGCCTCAAAATGGCATCCGAAGTTATTGGGGGACCGACCATGTTTTTAAAAAAATGAATTATCAATGACGGTATGGTTCTGAAACTCTGTATACATATATAAAATTGAATTCCCTATCGTTTTTGTTCATGGCATATTTTCGAATAGACCCATAGAAAACGAGTTGTTCGAACACAGGCACACTCTAGAGTTCTGATTTTTTGTACAATCATTTATAAGGTTGTTAGGTACCTATTTATGCAATAAAAAATAAATGATACATTTTATAGATTTTTTCCATGGTCGGTCCTCTAACACATTAATTGTTTTCTGTGGATACCTAACACTTGCTGTGTCAAATGACTCCAATTATTCAATATTATTTGATTTTTGCAGTTAGTATTAATTTAATACAAATGTGAGTCTGAAGTTAATTAACATATAGAGATTCACAATATTAATATCTTGATAGGAATGGTCATTACTTTTTTTTCATATATGTTCATATTGAATCAATTTAAACTATACTGAACTGGTTGAGTCGGTTTGGTATTTCGAGACCACAGCTTTTAAAAATACACAAAACGTAACGAGATGAGCGTGTCTCTCTCACTAAGTTATAAAATAACTAAAAACTTTTAGAGGTCTGGTTATAGACTAAACAAAAAAATTTAAAGTCGAATTATTTAAGAAATTGACACTTAATCTGTGAACATACATTATCTATCAAAAAATAAAAGTCTATGAAGAAATATATTGTGGTTGATTATTTAGTAACAAACAAATCAAATTAGCCAGCTATATGCAAAAGTATTTGACATTTCAAGCGTAAACAGTCATTTTATCTTATATGAGTTATATCTTGCCATATTAACATGCTATAATATATTCCTCCCAATCAGAAAATAGTACGTGGCTTATGTCTGTATACATGTCAGATAATAACAGTTGTGATACAATCCGGTTGGTTCTCTCAATTCTGTTCATAAGGCTCTCTTCACACTTGCATTTCTCAATACCGCCTTTAAAAAAAGGCTCATGGCAAAAAATTTAACTACAATTGATTTAAACGTAGCCCTTCACACTTGCGTTAGAAAAAGGTGGTACAAAAAGCGCAAGTGTGAAGGGCTCCGTTTAAATCAATTGTAGCTAAATTTTTTGCCATGAGCCTTTTTTTAAAGGCAGCTTTGAGAAATGCAAGTGTGAAGCGGGCCTAAGAATTGCCCAATAAGGCGGTAATCAAGAAATCATAGCAAGGAGGGTATACACTGTACTGTAAAGGGCTGACTGAGAATTTGTAAAAAAGATGATACTACTGATAATCTTTAAAGAAGTGGTCGGCCACGTAAATTAAATGATGCTAATGTTCGATTCATTGTTCGTAGGGTGAAAATAGAAACATTTTTGACTCGATCAAAAATTCCGAATGATCTACAATTCTACAGGAATCAGGCATTGAAGTGAGCAGGGACACAATCAAGAGATCATTGAATGGTAGTGGTCTGATTCCAAGTTCACCTATAAAGTTTCCATCGTTAAAATGTAAACATGTAGAAGATCGTCTGAAATTGGTTAATGAATATCAATGCGAATTGGATGACCTCTGGCACAGGGTAATTTATATGGTAAATTGATCTTTTCGGAAGAAACATCCTTACCCGTGTATGAAGAGAAAAAGGAACAAAATTCAAATCTTTTTATACCATTTCCACTGTAAAATTTATTAGTGGAAATGTGATGGTTTGGGGCTGCTTTTCTGCAAATTGTGTTGGAGGATTTGAAGTCATAGACGAGAATATGAATGTAGCAAAAACACAAAGATTTTGTCCAAAAATTTATTATGAGTTCTTTTCCATCTTTATGGCGCAAATCTTTTGACAATAATTCTTTTGATTTAGTTATTTGGACACAGTATTGAGAGAACAACTGCAGTGTATCACAGCTGTTGTCATTTGACATGTATACTGCTTAAGAAACGTACTATCTTCTGATTGGGTGGAATATTACAGCATTTAAATGTGGCAAGATATACAGATAAAATTTGTGAAATTTATCGCACATGGCTAATTAATTTTTTTTTCTCCATTTCTTCATTTAACTCTCTTTTTTAAATAGATAATGTCTGTTCAGTGTTCACGAATTAAGTGTGAATTTCTCAAATTTGACTTTATATTTTATTTGAGAAATAAAAGAAAGACCAATGCGCCATATAATTCTGATACCCAACGTATAACAATGAATTTAATGCTACCGCTGTTCTTTGAAATGAATACTTTTCATAATGTTCTATTTACGATTATTTTTCTAGAATTACGAAAGTACAGTGAATACATATCATTTCGTTAAGTTCGATCGTAAAAATAAACCTCAAAACTAATTGAATTTTCTTGCAATTTAGCTGATTGGTACCGATATGATAAGTTAATATGGTGTCGAGAATATATTGATAGGGTAATTAAGTTCAGACTTACAGACCTGTTACACTTTTCCATTTATATAAGAAAAAGATGCATAATTTAACATTCTAAATAGTTATTTCCAGGTATCATGGATAACAATCTAAATAATGATATGAATTATATATTTTTTTCTTATATAATATATATGGTCGAAAAAATGAAACCCGTCTGAGCTTAATCTGAGCTTAATTAAACTGGTCGATATGGTGAGGATTTTCAAGCATAGATTTCAATCTCTGTAACTTGCATCTCTCCTTGTGTGATGTCCCTCTTGACAGCAATGTAACGGTACTCTTCCTCCAGAGTTGGTGTGATGACGAACCAAGATTTCATGCTTGGGGCAGCTCTCGTCACTGTCGTTACGGTTGTGTACGATGAGAAATCTCCATTCTCTACCAAAGAGTTTCCAGCATAAATCTGAATCGAATTTTTTTTAATTTTATTTCATTGAGTTATATTATAAGTCTACAAGCACCAAACATAAATTTTATTAATTAATGTTAAAGTTTATATCTACAGCGACCACAAAATTTAATCCTAGTCGCTGAAATCAATTGTTTATTATTAATAAATCTCATTTCACCATTCACCTAAATTGTGCTGAGTAAAGCAACGTTCACACCATCACCTCATACCAGATTTCAAAGAACACAAATATTGTCAAAAAAATGAGAGTGTGAACGCCGCTCTACAGCATAAATAATTAATTATTTATCAGCAAAGAACACTCACAGTCGCATCAGTAAATGATGCAAAAAGAAAATCTTGTCTTCCTAAAACTCGAATGCATTTGATGAGAAACCTCGAGTTCAAGTCCACAACGAACCATCCGTTGACATCGACAGCATCAGTTGCAAACAGGGAACTTGTTCCAGTTAGCCCACCATCGACAGCCAGATCCCCTGTGCTGTGACGTCATATAGTTTAATTAAAGTGTCACTCTGTTATGTATATTGTGTATTTAAATTGAAGGGGACCGTCTCCCTCAAATAGGGAAATATAATATTTTCGCTTAAAAAGATGCCATATATAGTGCCCAGGATATCGTTTTAAAATATTAGAGTTAAAAACAATCTAGAAGTGCTTCAAAAACAGATAGGCAATATTGTAAATTAAATCTGCCAAATAATACTGAGGCTTTATTTGGATCTGACATCGAATGATTTGTTGACTAGATGCATTGAAAAGAGGACACATCACCTAAACAAGAGTCCCGAAGCTAATTTATGGAACCAAAATTATTTGAGTTAAACAAATATTCCCCCCAAAATTTCAGTAAATTGGCTCTCATGAAAAGTTCATTTTTTAACATTAAAAGGCCTCAACTCTTTACAGTTTTTGAGCTAGAGACATGGGGTTTGTTTCATTTTCTTCAAAAATGAAAAAATAGATCTGTAAGTTTGTAGACAACTATATTCTGAACAAAATTAAACCAACCCCATGTATCTAGCTAATGAATTGTATGAGGTGATGCCTTTTGAAAGTACCCCCTAATTGGTTTTTTTCTTGGTGGTGGGGGTGCAGGGGCAAAGTTGGTTAAAACAATCCCCCCAAAAAACTCCATTTTAATAAATTGCATTAACCCGGAAAATTTCAAATTTGTATACTAATTTATAAACTTTTTCCATTTTAGGGAGACGGTCCCATTATTCACAAAAAAATTCTAATTGCTCAAATGAAGGTTGTAGATGTCTGTAGATGGAATAGGTCATTCATCTTTAATTTTTTTGAGTCTTAGAAATCTTAGAAGGTGTTTCGTTTTTTTTTAAGTAGACTAAGTCATAATCTCTTGTGCACTTATCTGCATTACTCTCCAGAATTTTAGCCAATGTGAACGTTTTGAAGGTTATTTTGTGTTATGTATGAAAATTACACTTTATCTCTTAAGACTTAGATCAATTTAAGAGTTTGTGCAAGAGATGCCTTAATAGAATTAATACGACAAAGTAACAGACGTCTCAACCAATTAATGATAAAATAATATAAAGTGTATATAAACCTTTGTCTCAACGTCATACATAACACGAGAATTAGAAATTGTTTCCAAGCAGTTAGCTCATTTTAGATAATAAATTTTTATTACTAGGTTCCCAAGAAGGCAGAAGAGTAGAAGGTTTGTTTATCCCTAGCCACATTTGTATAATCTTCCTTCGGGAAGAATTTGGCCGAAATTTCGGTGTCAGTTTGCTGTTCCACCTGAGTGCCAAGAATGCACACAGAATCTGTAATAAAAACGTATAAAATCAATGAATATGAATCATGCACAGATGATATAAGATAATAATAGAAGAAACTAGTTAATAAATATTCAGACAATGATAGAGAGACAAGGTATCAAATATTCACACAATGATAAAGAGACTAGATATTAATGAAAATTTTCGTACAATGATGGAAGAGACTAGGTATTAAATATTAGGACAATGATAGAAGAGACTAGGTATTAAATATTCAGTCAGTGATAGAAAATACTAGGTATTAAATATTCAGTCATTGATAGAAGAAACTTGTTATTAAATATTTATTCAGTGATAGAAAAGACTAGGTATTAAATATTCAGTTACAGAGAGAAGAGACTAGGTATTAAATATTCGGTCAATGATAGAAGAGACTATGGGTAATAAATATTTAGTTAGAGATAGATGGGACTAGGTATTAAGTATTCAGTGAGTGATATAAGAGATTGGGTATAAAATATTCAGCCAATTATAGCCTAGACTAGGCATTAAACATTCGGTCAATGATAGAAGAGACTAAGTATTGAATATTCTGTCAATGATAGAAAATAATAGGTATTATATATTCAAGCAATGATACAAGAGACTAGGTATTAAACATTTAGAGAATTATATTAGGGGTTAGATATTAAATACCAGGTTCCTGTTAGTTACTGTCAAGTATCTCACCTTGAGAACAGATGAAGGCACCACAATTTTGTTTCAGACAAACTATGGCAGTAATACTCTCTGATGCCGCATCATTCATTTCTAATGAATCTTGAAACCAGCCCGCCACACCTTCTCTCAAGTACTCGTATTTTACAGCCAAACCGTCGCAAGGTTTCTGTGCCGAATCACATATCCAGTGACTGAATGCGCAGCCAAAAACTCCCAAAATGAACAAAACTTCGAATGTTGCCTGCATTTCGATTATAATATTTATGCTTCGTCTCTTGTAAGTCTTACAAGAAGGGAATTTAATTCTCTAATTGCAATCAAATAAATCTAAGCAGAAATAGTATAATTAATAACTTGTAATTTACAGTTCTAAATTTCAAATACACTTTGAACGAGAATTTTCATTAATCTTATTGTACAAATGTTAGAAGCGTGATAATAACTATTGATAAGGTGGTAATAATCAGACCTCGCGAACAAGGTATCATATTTCAGTGCTAAATAATCTGTCCTTATATGATAAATGATAACTTTATTGAAATGAAATTTTCCTTGTAGATGCCTGAAATATCAAATTCAAATATATATATTTTGGAAATTAAGGTCAAGCATATATATCATTAGCTCCAACAAAAAAAAAAAAATCATATGTAACGAAAATAGTTATATTAAATTAATAATGCTCATTGTAGTATATAGTGAATTAGCTAAAAATATAATCGAAACTCATAGATCTGAAATAAGTCATAAAGTAATGGGATGTGATATCTTTCCCATTGAGTAATAAAAGATTTAATAATGTGTTAGAACAGCTTAGCAATTTCTGTAATAATATCGATCTATTTTATATGTGATCTAATAATTAGTTTACGACTTAGAGATTCATGTGGTTAGAGCCAACCAAGTTATGGACGGGTCTTGGCTCATTAGTGGTTTCCTGTTAAGGTGCTTAGAAGCATACAAGACTTGGAATTATGTAACTAGGGTCATAAGTAGGCCAGTCATAGTCGGTTCAGTACTTAGAGTAAGGACTTGAGACTGGCCCTTTCCAGGTTGGTCTGGTCCACAATCTCATCTCTATCATATATGAGTCATCTCTAACTGTAATGGAATGCTGTATTCAAATTGATAACAGTACAACCCGTTTTGAGATGTGGATTAACTATCTTCATTTAACCCTAATCACCATCCCTACTCTCATGCTAATACGATGAGTCGATGACGTAAGCTGAAATGAATTAAATCAGTAAGTGAAATTATAAAATATTATTATTCATTAATAATTCAATTAATGGGTTTAGGATTATAATTAAATGCATAAATATATTAATGCATAGTTTTCATGCTAATTACTTTTCCCAATAATTTCATGATGTTCTCTTTGTTTCTCTCGTATATTAAGCATTTCTGATGGAGTTTTAAAATTAAATGTTACATCTAAATAATATAGAAAAAATATTTAAAATTTTGAGTATGTATAGATTTAACTATAACATGAAAAACTATGAAATAAAATAATTCAGTTCTATAGAATAATATTAAAAAGATAAACAAATTGTGTTGAACAATCTATTCAAAAAATATCTTTCAATTTTCCACTCGAAACAGATAGAAAATAATCTAAATGAACATAAAATAGTATATGCTCGAAATATAATTTCAACTGAAATTCGTAAAATAGTTACAATCATAATTATGATATTATTTTCGAATTAAATTATTTCCACAAATCAAAATATTTCAAAATGAATTTTACAGGAAGAATTTCTCACTTTCCAACGAAATCCAGGATAATTTTTCTCTATGTACTCTTGCTGCAAAACTTTGAATACGATTAGCTAGAAATAAAGCTAGCAAACATGCATTACTCGAGTTTATTGATTGTTGTGAGTAATCACTGTAATTTATGAATAAGATTTATAAAAGTATTTCCCAAATAATACCCTGCATTATTCAAATAAATAATACAAGTTTGACTAAAAGAGTATATCTGCATTTCTTTTTTCATGTTAGGTTGCGTGATGTAAAAGTCAGTAAGTTCACGGACACAAAATATATTTCTGTAACTTTAGTTTCTTCGACCTGAATTTGCAGTCACCCAATATTTAGCGCCTAAAAGTTTGAACTATAAAATATTTATTATTACTTATTTTTTTTTATTATTACTTATTTTTTTTTATTATTACATATTTATTATATATCATTTTTATTCATTATTTATTTCGTAAGATATTTAGATTTGGACATTATTTATAAGAGTAATAAAGAATGGAGGAATTGGGAGTAAATATTTCTTATACATATAATCATTTATTAACTGAATACTTGATTAATTTCAAATCTGTTTACTGTAATATATTATAGGACCTTAGTTCTACATATATGAAGAATTTATAAAGAAGCTTTAATTGAGCATTGAACCTTTAAAATGAACATTTAAGTTATTTTTCTAAGATATCGTTAACATAAGTCAAGCATCTAAAATGTGTCAGTTTCAACGTCACAAGAAAGTTCCCAATTATTGATTTTACCACTCGCTGTGATGGACAGAATAGAATCTGCAATGTAATTTAACAGTGACCAGCCTGTTTTTAACCATGGAAATATTGTTAATATAGGAAGAGCGGTTAAGAGTGGGACACGTTGCAAGTATAGATAATAATATTAGCCAACGTTTCATTTATTTAGGTGATAAAAACTGAATATTTCATTCATCTATACAGAATGGTTCATATAGAGGCAATCGAACTAATCATATTTATGAGTGATACTTGTTTTATAGTCATATGTCTATGGTTATAGTCAAGTACTTATGGTTGATATAATAACCAAGAACATTATTTTTTTGAGTATAATATATTTAAGACTAACTTGCATAAAAGTTTATTCAGAGCTCTGTTGCCTATATATTGAAACAGATTTCCCTTCGACCAATATGGGATAGAAAGATTCCAAACCCAATGATTAAACTGCCACTGGAGACCACTATATAATAAGATGTTCAATGTATGGCCGAAGCACCATCTGCTTTCGGATTTGAAAGATATCACAACTATGGAAATGTGTCAAAAGAAGATGGATTGAAATATCTACCCACTTGCTCCTGACTTCTTAAGTCTACGAACTAGCCATTCAGGAGGAAAAAAATAGAAGCAATGACAAAAGATTTGGAATCAAATAAGAGAACTATACTAGAGCAGCAGCCCAGAGGGTTTTGATCAAGCGAACGAGGTACCAATATTCAAGCCCAGAAACATTTAGTACGTACCTTGAGACATTCAAAAACCAATGTCTGCCGGGTAACACCCGCTGTATGTACCCCGTGGGGCCCAAAAGGGAGGAGCCCAAAATGTATTTGATCAAGTGTTCTAGGTACCACATGAAACCAAATGGAATTGAACAAGTGTATTCCAAGGAGCATAAAAACGTTAATGCCAGAGAAATTGTCTGATGGAAAGGGCCCGCCAGACGCCCCCAAAAGGTGGGGGGCCCCAAATGTATTTGATCAAGTATTCTAGGTACCACATGAAACCAAATAGAATTGAACAAGTGCATACCAAGGAGTATAAAAACGTTAATGCCAGACAAATTGGCCGCTGGAAAGGACCCGCCAGACGCCCCCCAAAGGTGGGGGGGGGGGGGGGGGAAATGTATTTGATCAAGTTTTCTAGGTACCACATGAAACCAAATGGAATTGAACAAGTGCATACCATGGAGTATAAAAACGTCAATGCCAGACAAATTGTCCACTGGAAAGGGTCCAACAGACGCCTCCAAAGGTGGCTCTTACATTGCTTTTGTGGAATTGAGCTAAATCCATATATCAATTATAGCTAGCTACCATATAAGAGTTTAAATGGATTGGCTTATCTAACCATGAAAATATATCATACCTACCAGACAATTTTTTACTCTTCAAATTGGATATGCTCCCATCTCCCCCAAAAAAACATAAATACAGGGTATTACAGCGTGACAGGACCTGAAAGAAACACGTACAACTCGAAAAGTTTTATTCGTAGAAAAAGAACACACAATGGAATAAAAGAAGAAAAAATTAATCCGCAGGGGTACCTCAATGAAAATCTACCAAGCACAAAAATGACCTACCGACTACCAAACAAATGAGAAAATAAAATAAATAAACAAATGAGAACACCTCATGCAGACATGAGGTGTTCATGAGAAAATAAAATAATGATTATAATAAAACTGAGAGTTAGATCTATGTTTCAATGTCTGAATCGTCACTCCAATTTGAGATCTCATCAGACAGCACAGTTTCGTTCTCTAACTCAAATTCACTAAATAAATCTTCTGGCATTGTTGGACCCATAAACCATTGCGGACAGATGTGTCCATTCTTCTTCCTCCATCCGTAGTTTAGAGGATCTAATCCATCGTCTGGATTTGGCGAATCCGCTCTTCCCCAAATGATGCTCACGTAATGAGCTCGTTGCAGCTTCTTTTGAACAGTTTTTGCGCATGGCGGCAGAAGCGCGCAGTCAACTTTCTTCACATTTGACATCTGGTCATCCTGAAATAAGATGTCATTTTTTTATAAATTTAACGATATAATATTTACCAATAAAGTCACACAAATAATATGAACAAGTCCTTTGAAGGCCTATTCATGATGAAATACAGGTCCAAATTAAATATCTACCAAATTAAAATACAATATAATTAATTTATAGTCATATTAACTTTGAAAATTAAAGTACCTCTTCCATTTTTCCTGTCAGCTGACATAACTTTAGATAGCGAGCTTCATCAACTGCATTTGTGTGTCCCTTCATACCATATAAGGAACAAATGAACTCCTCTGCTTTCCTCTTGTTCGGTTTTTCTTCCGTGGCAAGTTTGGTGAACAAGTTGATTAGAGTTCCATCAGAATCTTTTTCAATAATTTCAAGCGGCTTGATTTTGCCTTTCCTGTAAAAAGCTGCGGTATAATCAGAGCCGGAAAATGCATGGAGGCCTGGCATAGCTGAAGCGAGTCCTCTTCGTTTAATCTCTAGAGCAGTAGCAATGCGACTCACATCAATATATCGACGGCTATTTCCTGAGCCGCAATCCATGATTAGTTGACCGTAAGTGGCTGTCATCGTGCTGGTGAGACGCCTTCCTATCATCCTCAGGAGAATAACCAATACATCGGTATCAGAGGCTCTGACTATTGCATTTCCAGTAGCGACGGATGCATGGAATGCAATTAGAGTGTCTGCTTCTTTGTGTCTTCCTTGTAGATGGGATGGATGATGGACATTCACCTTTGAATCAAGTTCTTAAAATGTAAGACGTACACAGTTTCCACCATGTGATATGATGAGTGTCTTGTTTTCAATAATTGAACCATAATGATCTTCTTGCCATTCCTTCATGAGGAACAATGCTAACTGATCTTTGAAAATTCCATTTTGGAACAACTTTTGACAGCTCTGTTTAGGTGCTTGATCTGGACCAGTAATGAGGAATGGGCGATCATCGGCTCCGCGTAATTTTCGTTCACTCTCCTTCATAGATGTGGGATCGTACGTATCAAATAAGACGTGAATCTCTTTTCCTCTGCTGCCACATATACATATGTGAGAGAAGCGTCTTTGCAAGATGTCCATATGATTTAATTTTTCCAATAGCAGACAGGAAAGAGTGGATCAAGAGTCCACCATCAATCAAGGTAACATCGATCGGAGGAAGTGGTGTTTCTGAGAACCCATCCTGAAGTTCTTCTAGCTTGTGGAGAAGTTTGGACTTCTGTGTCTTCAGTCCGGATCCATCAGAGTAGGAGATAGCTAAAGGGTACTCCGTGATTGGAAATTCCATTACATGTCTTAAGTTGAAGGATGTCTTCTTCGAAAGAATGACAAGCATGCGTATGAAAACATCTCGAAGACTCTCAGCTACTGAGTTCCTGACTGCCTTGGTAGTGCCTTTATTAGAGTTTTCTTTTGCAAAATTTAAGACCTTTCGCCTTGGAATTGGTTTCAAGAAACGTTCTTGGTCTTCTTCGCATTCTTTTTCGAATTTCGCTCTCAGTTTCTTGCCCTCGACGATACTACCCGTCAAATACGAACGCGTTTCATTTGATGCTGCTCGTCCTGTAGCGATGTTTAAGAGGCAAGGAGAGTTCGTTGCAGGTGATGTAAACGGATTACAAGAGTCGGTTACAGCTTTGAGTAAACTATCCCTCTGTTTACTACCTTTCATGATTCTGTTTTTACGGAACTGAGTGGCTGGTTGTTCCACTACTTCTAATCCAGTCATATTCCGTAGCTCTGTCACGGCCATTCCGCGTTGACTTGAAGTGATGCACTACCGTCGTATTGCATTACGTGAATAGTGGAAACCAACTATTCCTCTCATCGGGGAAGCTGCGTCGCGGTTGACTGTCTGTTCGAGTGTCAAATCAATGGCCGATCGAGAGAAATCCTTTTTTGTTCGCCTGATTGAAAATGCGCCTGTTTGGAGCAACACGCTACTTGGTGGAGCTAACTTCACTAGTTGGTTTAGAAATAGCACACCCCACCGCGCATAGTTTGGCCGATTTAAAGCAAAAAATATGTCTATGATGACTGGTAGTATCTTAATATAGCCATCAAGATCGTTCGTTCGAAGGGCTCTCATCAAGTCTCTGTGGACTCTGTCAATCATAAAAACATAAATGCTCCAATATTGAGCAGTTGAACCAAGCTCTCCATTAATTGCTTCCTGAAAGTACACTTCATAGTTCTCCATATGCTGTTGAAAAACAGGACTGCTCTCCAGAAGCTTTTCCTGGGTACTGAGGTCATCTGGAACATTAGCAAGAAGTTCATCGAGGGCGTCCTTGCTCTCCTGTGTAAGGGCGGAAAAAAAAGTAACGTACAATTTTCTTCCCATGACGAGAGCTAGGATATCGTGGATCCTCACACATCGATTGTAGTACTTGCCACGGATGAATCCCATCAGTGATCCTTCGGCTAATACTCCACACTCTGTCAACAGGTGTTCAGCACCACTCTCGTTTATGTATGTACCAACTGCACCATAGAAGGCCAATTCTAAATTGAAGTTCCCGAGCATTATGAGTAGCTTGTCAAATATTGGTGCATCTAGTGCCTGGATGGAGTAAGCCATGAGCGCTACAGCTAGATCATAGGTGACAACTCCAAATTCTTGACCAGTTTCCACCGCAACGTTCATACTTCTTTGCATAGTTTCACGGACGACGTCGTTCCTTGTCGGCGGGGCAGATATGGGATCCATGTACCAGATTTTCTGCTGTGGTAGTTTGTCGTTAACGTATTGCGAGTAAAATCCTGGGAACAGTGGAAGAGGCTTTTCAATTTCTGCCTGTAGCAACCAGTAGAAATCGATGACCCGGACTTTCACAGCATTATCTAACTCCGAAGTACATGGTACTGATAGATAAAATCGGGCTTTCTTAAGCTGCTTAAAGTACGGGTCGATTTTACGTTCTAAACCATCGAACTGTCGTCTTTTCCTTCCAATTCGTGTACCAGTATCCATTTGGATATTATCCGCTTGATTTGTAGTGATAATTTCTTTAATGTTCTGGTAACAAATCCCAACGGTGGCGTGTAGAGTGTCCTTACCGTCAATGGTATCCATATTGACATCATAGTTGTCCCACGCGAGTCCGGTGCCTTGGTTTGGATTGAGATTTACACCATCAGGAGCATCACGATCATTTTCCTCAGATGAAAATGCAAATTCTGTTTCCAGAGCTTTCACTTCATCATAGTTAATGGAGTGTCCCAAACGATTCAAGATACGGAGGATCAATTTAGAATTGGTTAAAGTTCCTAATCCCAGTCCAAGTATTGTATGTTTCCAAGGACGTACACTACCCCTTGAAGCGTTATAAACTGCATCTGACGACGAGCACATCACTTTTCTATCAACTGCTTCTCTGTTGTCTGCACTACTAGGTTCATGAAGTCCACAAAAGAGTGTTTTGTAAAATAGTAACATTTCCTTTGGAATGCAAGCAGAACGTGCTTTAAGTGTATCTACGGATGTTGGTACTGGTGTTTCAGATTTTGGCATGGCCTGTATAAGAGCTCGAAGATGAAGTGCGGCACTACGAATATTATGTATGTGCTTCTCATCATAGCTGTGAAGACTGTCTCTTGCATCACCATCAGACATACAAGAGTTGTAAATGATATTACCTTTGCGGTGGTCAAATGATGATATAGTTATTCTGTCCCCAAATTTGTCCCTTATCTTATTCATCAACATTTGGGCTGTGTAGCTTTCAATGTCATATGCTTCCCCACCAGCACCTAGAAATTCTGACTTGTATAATTCAAGAATTGAAATGGACCACATTGCTTTGCGATTGCCAATTACATCTCTCTCAATTAGCGCTGATATTGTTACGAACGTTGTGGAATGCAGTTTTCTATTTGAAACCTCTTTAATAACATTCTTTGGATTGGAACCTTCCACTTCTTTGAAGAATTCCCGCCTGCATGATTTATGGTATTGGGCCTCTTTGGCGATCAGGTCAACCTCACTACGCACTAATGCTTTGACACGCTCATTGGTACTATTTTTAGCTGCAGAAAATATGCTTTCACAACCGTCTTTTGTAAGACAAATGTGATAGAGGCTCCTCTTTCTTGTTGATAGTTTTACGCAGCACAGGACAGAATATGCAGGAGCCCTTCAATAACCCCTTGGCATCTGAAGATGGCAATGAACTTCTGCGACGAGTACTTGCTTTTTCCATAGAAGAGTGTCTTGTGGTATCATCATGTGTTAATGATTTTTTCACAGCAGTGTAATTTTTGTAGCATTTTGCGTGGTACCTTGTATTCCCTGCTTGTTGTTGCATATCAACCTCTATGGTAATATCTTTGTAGCGATCCGACTTAAGTGAAATCCTTAACAGTGATGCCCTCTTTAGTGCACTCCATGTTTTATCCACGAATGTTTTCAGTGAATCATCTGTGTTTTTCTTACAAATGATGCGAAACAGACTGAGTGTTTCTGCAACCTGTAAAATGAAATAAATCCTTTAGTGCATATACTAAGTTTACAAGCAATGTTAGCTAATTTAATTCATACAAAATTGATGAAAACATAATTACATATGCATACCTGAGAAGATTTTCAAGATTAACATTGTTATTATTTTTGTCCTCATCCATCTAGAATATCTGTTCAGGTTAATCATTACACTGTAAAATTTTCTTTTCTAAAAAGTTTTCTATTACTTTTATATATCCTACCTGAAATATACATAAGAAATAAGCACATATTTCATATCCCTTTGTTGCATGCATCAGATATTATTCATTCAATCGTCCCCTTTATCAAGTCATCCAATCAATCGCTATTCATTCAATCAATCACTATTCATTCTATTAGTAAATATTGATATTCATTCACTCAATCTGAGTTTTCATTTTATTTTTACCAGTAAAAAGAAAAATTGCAAGTTCCGCGTCCTACAGTCTCAATTGAGCAAAATATTCTCAAAAAATACTAGAAAAATAGTTGAGTTAAACCAAAAAAATGAAATGAAACACTAAATATAATCTAGATAGTATCTTGTCACCGCGTAATTATTTTAGTTAAAGAAGCATGGAATCAAAAGACCCAATTAATGATTAAGAAGTCTCCTTAATTAAAATAGAAGTAACTAATGCGTGAACCTAATAGAGTCCTAACTTTCGACACACACGCTCTCTAGACTGACACTTTTCCTAGACTGATGCCATACACGCGCCAAATTGTTGATACATGTTCAGAACATGTATCATTTACCTTTTTTCATAATGTACACTGAACAGTAGTACTGGATCATGCTTTGCTGCAAAGGGATTTATATATATCTATTTGTTCGAAAACAATCATACTAAAGTTCATAAATAATATATTTTCTAAATCAAAATATATATTCTTAAACTGATAATGAATCAGTCTATAATAAACTGCCGAGACAGTCTATCAAATATAAATTTGTTTAGTATCTATTCTGAACATTTAAGTTTTCGGACGCATAAATTTGTTACTTTTTTTCAATACGGTGTACCAATTGATTTAACTGACTTTATGTGATATTTCTAGTATATATTTACGGGGTGGGGGAGAGGGAGAAGGAATACCTATCTGATAGGTGAGCAGACTATTTGTAGGAACTAAGCTTTATTACTTCTGTAAAGTGTACGTATTTGTTAATTTGAACTTAGTTTTATATTTTACCTTCAATATCTGATCCACATGAATAATTTATGATCCTAGTGGGATGGGGGAGGGGAGAAATGAAGAGTTGAAATGGTTTGGTAGGTGTGATTTATTTTCAAAATTAGATGGATTAATACATTAAATTTACATTTATATGGTACTTTTGATACATTATGGTTTTAGCTCAATTCCACAAGAGCAACGTAAGAGTCCACCTTTGGGGGGCGTCTGGCAGGTACTTTCCAGCTGACAATTTGTCTGGCATTAACGTTTTTATACTCCTTGGATTGCACTTGTTCAATTCCATTTGGTTTCATGTGGTACCTAGAACACTTGATCAAATATACATTTGGGGCCCACCTTTGGGGTCGTCTGGCGGGCCCTTTCCAGCGGACAATTTGTCTGTCATTAACGTTTTTATGCTCCTTGGAATACACTTGTTCAATTCTATTTGGTTTCATGTGGTACCTAGAATACTTGATCAAATACATTTTGGGCCCACCTTTGGGGGCGTCTGGCGGGCCCTTTCCAGCGGACAATTTGTCTGTCATTAACGTTTTTATGCTCCTTGGAATACACTTGTTCAATTCCATTTGATTTCATGTGGTACCTAGAACACTTGATCAAATACATTTTGGGCTCCTCCCTTTTGGGCCCCACGGGGTACATCCAGCGGGTGTTACCCGGCAGACATTGGTTTTTGAATGTCTCAAGGTACGTACTAAATGATTCTGGGCTTGAATATTGGTACCTCGTTCGCTTGATCAAAACCCTCTGGGCTGCCGGTCTATACAGACTTAGCTGCTATAAGACTGAGTTACACAGCTTTTGATAGCATAAACCTTAAAAGTCATGCTATACGGAAAGACGTAAACTTAACCTATTTCCTGCAGCTAAGAATATTAGACCATGGAAGCATATGAGGAATTGCCAAATTCATTTATTTAATAACCTAATTATTTTCTTCATGTAAAATTAAACTTTGATGATATCAAAATGGTTCATAATCCGCAGATTATATGCAAAAGCTACAAGACAAAAATTGATCCAGAAGGTCTATGCAGATAGTAGAAATTACTCACAAGCAGAGAAACAGTTGTTAATCATTATCAACATTTGTTTTGCTGAAATTCGTGCAGACAGTTTAATAGTAACTGTATAAAAGCGTGTTCAAAAAGAAACAATTTTTGTGGTTGGTTTTTTATATTATATTTTGCATTTAATATTGCAAGATGAGGCTAAACTGTATCAAGTCATTTAAGTAAATCCATATTACTATCATTTCACTTAAAACTTAAAACCAAAATCACCAAACTATTCCATATGGTTTAAATGACATAAAATTTACATTTATTTCAGTCACCTCCAAATAAATACAGTCAAATAAATACAGTCAGCTTCATAGGTACAGTCACCTTTAAAGATACAGTCAATTTTAAAGATACAGTCACCTTTAAAGATACAGTCACCTTAAAAGATACAGTCACCTTCATATATACAGTCACCTTCAAATATACAGTCAACTTCAAAGATACAGTCACCTTCAAAGATACAGTCATAAGATAATTTCAACTAAAATTCTGTAAATAGTCACAATGATATGATTTTATTTCAGACTTAAATTAATTCCACAAATCAACAATTTCCAATATATTTGTTACAGAAAAATTTCTCACTTTCCAACGAAATCCAGGACAATTTTTTTATATGTTCTGTTGCTGTAAAACTTTTAATACGATTAGCAAGAAATATAGCTAACAAGCACGCATTACTCGTTTATTGATTGTTAATTGTGAGTAATAACTGTAAAATAGGAATAAGATTTAAATAAATATTTGCCAAATTATACCCTGTATTTTCAAAGAAATAATACGAGTTTGACTAAAAGTCTATATCTGCATTTATATTTTATGTGTGGTTGCGTGAAGTAAAAGTCAGTATAAGTTCGCGGATAATACAAATATTTATATATAACTTTATTTTCTTCGACCTGACCTTGCTGTCACCCAATATTTAGCGCCTAAAAGTTTAAAACTATAACAGGATTCTTTATTAGAAAATGAGAAATGAATAAAGGCAATTATATGAAACGAGCATTATCCATAAGAACGATAAAAAATAATGGGTCGAAATTAATACTATATTACAGCAGTACTGCTATTAGCAAGAGAAAATTATACTAAAATACTTAGAAAACAATACAATAAGCATCACAAATATTATATTATTAAACCTATGACACATAGGTTTAATACAAATATTATACATATAAAACGTATGCATAATTAATATCGTAACGTTTATTAGTAACTCTTAGTCTCATATTCTATTAAATCGTTTATGTTTTGTTGTAAATAAAATAGATAATTTATCAAATTCACCCATTGTGGGATACAGTATATATTATATTATATATTTGCCTGTTCAATTTAAGTATAGAAAGTAACATTAAGTTAATATTGTGTTTGAACTTTAAACAGAATTATTTATTATGTATTTATTGGCATAAGGAATTGAATATGTACGATTAGATTAGAGTCTCTATTACAACACGTGAATTCAATACAGGATGAACACTTCCATATTTTTATCAAGTAGCTCATAATAGTGTTGAGCTATTAAATGATAACCTATTGAAAGTGTGACCTGGTATTTAATTTGCATCTGATAATAGTTACTTCATTTTATTTGCATCTGATAATAGTTATTTTATTTTATTTGCATCTGATAATAGTTACTTCATTTTATTTGAATCTGATAATAGCTACTTTATTTTATTTGCATCTGATAATAGCTACTTTATTTTATTTGAATCTGATAATAGTTACTTTATTTTATTTGAATCTGATAATAGTTACTTTATTATTTGCATCAGATAATAGTTACTTTACTTTATTATTTGCATCTGATAATAGTTACTTTACTTTATTTAATTTGCATCTGATAATAGTTACTTTACTTTATTTAATTTGCATCTGATAATAGTTACTTTACTTTATTTAATTTGAATCTGATAATAGTTACTTTACTTTATTTAATTTGAATCTGATAATAGCTACTTATGGAAATATGTTTTTATTTACAATAAATTAAACTACTTTCTGAATATAAGTAGTTTTTATACGCCATTGTTTGCGTTGTGATATTCTATTCAAAAAATATCTGAGTTAATTTTACAACTGTGATTTTTAAATCGACTCCAAATTATGCAATTACAACAGAAAATCAAATTATGTGATAGTAGTAACTTACATAACTTATTCAGTTAGTAAATAAAATACTGGGAGTCATTTCAGAAGACTTTAGATAAATCTTAACTCCTTGAGATTCAAATTAATTAGGGGAATTAGTTTGAATAGTATTATTTTAAAATAAATACAAACGGAATAAGAAAGATTAAATAAGTAATAACTTATTATTTATTTCAAAAGATAGCGAGAATTGGACAATATTTATTAGATTAATACAGAATTGAGGAATTGGGAGAAATATTTCTAATATAAACATTTATTAACTGAATACTTGATTAATTTCAATTATGTTTACTGTGATATGCTATATGAACTTAGTTCTACAGATTTAAAGAAATTCTAACGAAAGTTTAATTGAGCGTTGAACCTTTAGAAATAATATTTAAATTCTTTTTAGCTGACTCCTTAATTAGGTCTTCGAATCAGCCATTCAATATAAAAAATAGTGGCCGGTCAATTGATCCCCGGTCAAAAGATCCCCGGTCATTTGATTTCCGGTCATTTTATCCCCGGTCATTTGATCCCCGGTCATTTGATCCCCATACCATTATATCCCCGGTCATTTGATCCCCATACCATTTAATCCCCGGTCATTTGATCCCCATACCATTTAATCCCCGGTCATTTGATTCCGAGTCATATTTTTTCTTTGCTCATAATTTTAGCATATAATAATTTATTACAATTTTTATTTCTATTTAAAAATTACCATTTACTATTTAAATAATAAATAAAACTCGTGAAACAATTTGAATTCTACTTTTTATATGATAAATTTTATATCTAATGAAAAAAATAACAGAAATCAAGCAGCTAGAACTTATTATCGCAACAAATTAATTATTTTTATTTACAAATAATTTAAATTTACAACTAGTCAGAAAACTTACTACAGGTGATAGGAAATATTAACCAACTCTTGCAACCTAAAGTTTGGTATATTCACTTCGCAAGCTAAGTGAATATACCAAACTTTCAGCTAAGCTGTTTTCTCCGTAACTATTACAAACATTATGATCACGTAGGTGGGATAGATGTAAAATCAATTTATGGGAGATAGTTTACTTAAGTTATTTTACCATAAAATTATCTTTAGTCTCTCCCACCTGCATGATGATAATAATTGTTATAGTTACGGCAAAAAAGCCTAACTGAAATCTACCGATAAAATTGTCAAAAGTTACTCCTCAATTAGCTCCTATACCAGGAGAAATAATTATGAGACATGCTCCTGATTTATTTGATTAGTCATATGTGCTAGTTATAATAAGTGTGGGGTGTATATGTACATTTGATTTTAGCATTAAATATTTATTGTTGCCGTAATGTAAATTTGAAATCATATTTTGTTACTTATTTCAATATAAAAAATATTTAATTTCTTGTTAGCTGTATATACCGGCCCTTATTACTTATTTTCTATCAAAATCTTCATAGACTGTAAGGTGTTTATTTCTATTATATGTTAAATAATTGATATATTTACATATAATGAATGAATAGTAGGTGTTTAAACGGAAAATACGACTGGTAATCAAATGACCGGGAATCTTTTGACCGGGGATCAATTGACCTAGACCCGTAAAATATAAAGACAATTAAAAAATATTTTGAATCAAATAAGAGAATTATTCAGACTTAGTTCTGCAATAAGACTGGACTTAACAATTTTTGACAGCATTAACCTCAAATATCATGTTTCTGATAGGCGTGAAATTTACGTTTTACCTAGCTGCAGCTACAGAAATCAGTACATGGCAACAATGAAGTAATTGCTAAAATTCAATTATATAATAATGTAATTATTTCCTATGGGTAAAATAATACTTCGATAATACTAAAAGGATTCATATTCTACAGATTGTATGCGAAAGCTAGCATACAATTTATTGATACAGCAGGTTTATTCAGATTGCAGAAATTACTCAAAAGCTGAGAAACAGTTGTTAAGCATTATCAACATTTACTTACGTGCAAACAGTTTAATAATAACTGTATAAAAGAGTGTTAAATGGAAACAATTGTTGTTGTTGATTTTTATTACATTTTGCATATATTACTGTAAGATTAGGTTAAACTGTATCAAGTCATTTAAGTAAATCAATTATATTATTATTTCACTTAAAACTTAAAAAGCAAAATCACCAAAAACTTTCGTTTGGTCAAAGGACACAAGATTTACATCTAAAAAAATCAGTCACCATCAAAGATACAGTCACCTTCAAAGATACAGTCACCTTCAAAGATACAGTCACCTTCAAAGATACTGTCACCTTCAAAGATACAGTCACTTTCACAGATACAGTCACCTTCACAGATAGAGTCACCTTCAAAGATACAGTCACCTTCAAAAATACAGTCACCTTCAAAGATACAGTCACCTTCAAAGATACTGTCACCTTCAAAGATACAGTCACTTTCACAGATAGAGTCACCTTCACAGATAGAGTCACCTTCAAAGATACAGTCACCTTCAAAGATACAGTCACCTTCAAAGATACAGTCACCTTCAAAGATACAGTCACATTCAAAGATACAATCACTTTCACAGATACAGTCACCTTCAAAGATACAGTCACCTTCACAGATACAGGCACCTTCAAAGATACAGTCACCTTAAAAGATACAGTCACTTTCACAGATACAGTCACCTTCAAAGATACAGTCACCTTCAAAGATACAGTCACCTTCAAAGATACAGTCACTTTCAAAGATACAGTCACCTTCTCAGATACAGTCACTTTCACAGATACAGTCATCTTCACAGATACAGTCACTTTCACAGATACAGTCACTTTCACAGATACAGTCACTTTCACAGATACAGTCACTTTCACAGATACAGTCACTTTCACAGATACAGTCACTTTCAAAGATACAGTCACCTTCAAAGATTCAGTCACTTTCACAGATACAGTCTCCCTCAAAGATATTATATCATCAAAGAGAATCACATTGAAATTATTAACCTATTTCTCCATTCATAACAAATACTCATTACTGAATAGTCATATTAATAGCATTACAGTAAATAGTAACACTTTTCTTCAATTATAAGAAAATTGAAAAGGTTTTCATAATATTAAGATATGATTATAAAGAAATATATAGAAATAAGAATTATTTTGGATACCGAAATCAATAAAGTCACCTAAATAGTTAATACAAATTAAAGAAAATTTAAAAAAAAAAGGAAAAATAATTAGTTACTAACTGAAAATAGTTAAATTGAAAGAACTCGCTTGTACATTAAGCGAAGGAGACTGTTTATGATATATATTGATTCTAATGTACGAAAATCACACTGGTTAGTAGTTTGCAAAATTTTGAAATTTTCTTCTTTAATTGGGTGATTAAAATCGAAAGAATGGTTACGAATTGAACTGAAAGGTGGGGATCTATAGGGGTTATTTGTTCTAAAAGATATTCCCTTATGTTGAGAAATTCTCATCTTTAACAGCATCATGTTCTCACTCTGATTTGGTGAGACCATGAAATTTTGCAAACTACTAACCAGTGTGATATTCGTACATTAGAATCTATATATATCATAAGCAGTCTCCTACGCTTAATGTACAAGCGAGTTCTTTCAATTTAACTATTTTGAGTTAATAACTTATTATTTTTCCTTTTCTTTATTGTAAATTTTCTTTAATTTGTATTAACTATTTAGGTGACTTTATTAATTTCGGTATCCAAAATACTTCTTATTTCTATATATTTCTTTAAAATTAGTCTTAATTAGGTTATTGAAAAGGAATATTCTATAATCTATATGATTATATATCCATTAAATTGTTCTATTTGCTTTTAATTATTCAGCAATCTATAAATAATCTAACCAATTTTCATTAGACGTGAATAATATCACCGTGACAATAATAAGCAAGAGTAAATTTTTTCCTAATATCATATTTCGTGATATTTTTATTATTTCATGCAAATATAGTTCTGTGAAGCAATGCAATTCCTGTCATACAGTGTGTAATCAGTTTCACCCAACATCACGGCACAGGTTCCTTTGTTAGAAGGTGGCATCTGATCGTACCAGAGTTTTTGATTTACCTCTGTTCCTGTTCGACTCCAACGCCAAACTGAGTCAGCAGCCTTTTGAATGTCAACGAAGTAGATGTTTCCGGAGGCTATAATGGTGCAAAATATTAGAGTTTCTCGACGTTAAAATCAATTTTGATATAGATTGAGTAGGGGAAGATGGTTCATTGGTTATCAATGGAACACTGGGAACATTGGGACATGCCGAATAACTTTTTACTTTGAGGGTAATTTTAAACAACATCTTAGTGGTAAATTAGGCACACTTCAGTGCATTCACTCGCATTGCATTCAGCGGTTGGGGTGCAGTCAGCTCTGCGTAGAGGCGAAAACGTGTTTCAGAGGTGGGGAAACTAAATTTTCTTACTTTTTCAAATGTTATAATTTTTTTAATTGAACATATAATGCTTACTGCAGCTTAGGGCATTCTTATAATATTAAGTAATATGTAAAATATGATCATATGAAAGGATTGCCTTTATATTTTTGTAGTTGAGCCACTACACCCATATGTTTTCAAAATGGCGTTATGTGATCATTGGGACAGAAAATTTGGTTAACAATGGGACAGTGCCCGATTGTCAACTAAACTGTCTAGTTATTCCATATGAATCTATAAATATCTATTTTGATACAATAACGTGAACTGTAGCATCAGGGCTTCTTGTAGAAACAAGGATCAAGTGTAGTTTAAGGACCTCAAATTTCAAGTATAGTTTGTGTAGTGCAGTCCTAAGTGTAGTTTAAGGACCCCAGTGTTAACTCAAGTGTAGTTTAAGGACCCCAGTGAATTTTTGAATGTATCTATGCTACGGCGTTCTGCATGTCTTGACGGCAATCAAATCGAAATAATTTTTCTACTACGGTGTTCAGAGCAACAAAAAAATGGACATAGCAACATTCCAAACAGAAATTCTACCTCTAATTGGTGAAGATCCACTACCGTACATTGAATGGATGAAGATATAAATATAAGAAAATCGTAACTAACATATGAATATATAATAATAATTTTAAAGAAATATAATCAATATAAGGAAATGAAATCATATAAGAAAATAATGATACTTCAAGGACCCCAAATTTTCAAAGTATGCCCCTAGTATAGTTGAAGGACCCCAGTGTTAACCCAGGTGTAGTTTTACGACCCCAGATTGAGCTGGGGTCCTTAAACTACCAGCTGAAGTGGGACTTTCGACCATGACCAAGGGCTTTAGCAATCTGACCTAATCACAAAGCACAGCATATAAAACAAATTTCACATAATGAAAGAAAAAGACGCAGTATGATTGCAATGGATACACCAGAGAAAGAAGAGCTTATTTCCGGCGCACTAAAAAGATAAGGCCTACGAAATCACGTCATAAAGTATCCTTAGATGACCTGTAATCTCTTGTTATTGGTATGGTACAGAACTCTGAATCTGACTGATCCATTCGTCTGAAGAAGTGGACAAAGATATGCTGACTTGATGAAGTTAAAGTTATACGGAAAACGTTGAAAATCAAGGTTTATGCTCTTGTAGAGTTTGCAGCGACTTCTAAAACGTATTCTGTTGGTGTAATTTACTAGGCCAAAGGATGAAAAAGAAGAATACGAAACATTGATGTAAGGCGAAGATTCAAGTGCAATGAGTCTTATTTTCCAAATGTTCTTGACATGGAATCGGTGAAGCTAGAGGTCATTAAACTGATATTTTATGAACCAACTAAGTGGGGGACAACATAAGGAGATAATTCAAACTTGAAATTAGACTATAACCTTAACAATATAATAGTTAAATGAACTGTCCTATCGATCAACAGGGCATGTCCCATTGTTCACCAGTGATTTTTTTTAAGTGATTTTTTTTTTCTAGTCAACAGAAAATGTGATAGCATTCTAGTTAGTTTCATTTTATAAAGAAATATCTTTATTACATATGGATTTTTAAATATTCATATTTTGCCGATAGTAAATCTCTTCTTTATTAATCTATCTTTTTGCATTTTTTGTCCCATTGATGACAACCTTCCCCACTCAAAAATTTCTAAAATTAAAATCTTTTGAAATAATGATGGTTTCATCTGAACTATTTGACTATAACAAAGACATCATTAGATGATAGTTCATTTCAGTGCATACAATTTGAATTCTTATATAATTAATAGGTAACTTTTATTATTATGGAAGAACTTTGGGTTTTGAAAATTATAGGTCGTGGGCTCGCTTTGGGGCAGTCAGTTTAGTTTATAAATAAATAAATAATGAATAATCTTTATTGATACAAATGAGGATACATTAAAAATATTTAACTTTCTGAATCAAGCTTGTTCTAAGTATTACTGCTGTAGATCAGCAAACTTTTCAAGCAATAGATACAATACCAGGATACAATACCAGGTAAATTTACACTTAAAGGGGCATTAAACCTTAAACTACCCGTTTGAACTTCGAATGAGATCGTCGAAGCTATTCTTCCCCTTATGTGGAAAAAAATAATGTGGTCGGTATAATGTTTACTCATTGCTTAATTGTAGTTTAGCAGTAATATCGCATATTCCTTACGCGGTTTTTGACAACCAAATTGTTTTGAACATCTTTACTTTTATTTAATTTCTATAAATGAAAAAAAAAACGTTTAACCTTATTTAAAATAAGAAAAATAATGTAAGTTATGTTATATTTTAATGTTATATAGCAAGAATATTATGCTATTAAATAAGTCAATGCAATTATTCCTATTATTTAAGTCTATTATTTATGATACCACATTTTTGATATTAACAAAAACAGAAGGGGGAAGAATATCTTCCGACGATCTCAGTCGAAGCTTAATTGCATCTTTACCTAATACTAATAAGGATTAATTAAATTATTCATTAGATTATATTTACCAATACTCATGAGGTGTTTCCTTAGTCTCATGAAGGTATCAGAGTCTTCCATGACAGCTAAGAATGCTCCTTTCTCTTGGCAGTCGGTAACAGCTTCTTCATAAGTCTTTTCTGTTTTACTTTCTACCAAAATGCAGCCAACATCATCCAATTGGATGAACGGAACATCACACGAAGTTGTTTCTTGAATAAAGTTGGAAAATAACTTAATAACATAATTAAGAGAAATAGAATTGTCTTCAAAAGCTCATCTTGTGTTTTTCGTTATCTTAAACTGCTTGAATTTTTCTTTGTTATAATTTTGACTTATATAATAAACTCCTATTAATTTTGTCTAAATTCTATCTTAGAAAGAATTTGATACCAAAATTATAGTGAATGATATTATTGTAAAGAAGAGTTAACTTTTACTAAATCGTAAAAATATATGAAATATCAATACTAATGAAAGGATTAGTAGTAATATAAATAAATAAGTATTTTAAATTACTAGTCATACGAATCTCAAAAGTTAATACATTTATATACATCAATGAAGTAACTGAAAATTAAATGAAAGAATTAACAAAATCTTACCTTCCAGATCTCCTTCTGATGAAACTTCGGTTCATGGAAAAAAAATTTGTGGGAACTATTATCATTTGGAGTTAAGAGTAACTAAGTGATAAATTTAATATACACTTAAAAAACGTGGGTGCTGACTCTTCTCTATTTGTTTAATATTACATATCAAATTGATCAAAATTGACATAAATGTTATGTTGAATCCTGCTAAAAGTAGAGTAGATGAGAATATGCTGATCACATCAGTGAAAAACAGATGCTCACTAAGATACCTACTAACAATAGCTATTAACTTCACATTTGCAACAATAAAATATTAACGAAGCATATACTTAGATGTGACAAATATATTGTCATCTGATATAAAAAATTTACATCTGTAACTGCTCTTAACTATCAAAATATCGAATCAAATACTGATTCTTATCTACATATAGTGTAGATTATCAATATATTCCACCTTTACATGTCCATTCTGTCGATACAGTGTCAGTTTTTTCCAAGGTTCCAGAAGGTATGACACACCTTGGCTTCTGGAAACAGACGCCATTCTCTTTGAATTTATGAGCCGCCATCAGAACACAACTCAACTCTGACGAAGCCTCCACCTCCTCAAATGTTCCATTATCCAAAATTTCATCGATGTCGAGAGCAGAGTTTTGCCACATTTGATCGAGACTCATTACAGGGGCCTGGTACGGAACTGCAAATGTTCCGGCTACCAACATCAAAGTTGCTATAGGAGTCAAGAAATTGTATTTAGAAATTAAAAATAACTTAGTTTACAAACAGAGAGGAATACTTTTTAAGGTCAAGAATTTTTCAATTGAAATAAAATTGAACCACATCTTATTGAAAATATGAATATAGAATTTCGTTAGTGAAAGGATATTTTTTTCAATATCTGCTCCTAAATTTTACACACTGTACATTGGCACAGAAAATATAATTGGTAATTTTTCTATTTTAAAATATGCATCATGGAAATATAATTTTGTTATTTTAAGATTATTACTTAAGGTCACTCGTACATGGAAATAAAATAATTAAAAGAAAAATTTATTGCGTTAATAATTCCTTCATTACATTCTAATAGTGTGGTCAAAATATCAGAGCTCTAGTGTAACTCTAACCCCCTGGGGAGAGGGAGAAAGAGAAGGGGCGACGCGGGGATTAAGGAGTCAATATGCACTCAAAATCCGTGCGCGGACAGAATGCCTACGGACAGAATGTCTACGGACAAAACGCCTACGGACAAAATGTCTAACGGACAAAATGCCTAACGGACAAAAGGCCTTACGGACAAAATGCCTAACAAACAACATGCATAACGTACAAAAGGCCTAAAATGCATTTATACTTATTTCAAATATTCAAGTTGTGGACAAAAATTTAAAATAAGTTAGACCAAGTGGAAACAAAGGATTTTGTGTCAGATATAGTTTATTAAATCACTTAAAGCAAATCAGTGTTTGCTCTATTTATCAAATCGCTCTAAAAATATAATCTTCCTACATCTTGCCATATTTATTGGATATCTATAATCATCTTCTTCTATTTTAATTTTTTTATATTGTTTATTCTTTTAGATAGCTATAATCATCTTCAATCTTTAGTGATGTTTATAGTTGCTTTTGAAGTTTTAAATCAAGTTAAATAGTTACAATGTTTATATATGTTAGTACTGACATGCAATTAACTACTCTGCTTATAAATAATGCCGCCGATATTTGTTTCATTCAACTACCTTTATAGTATTAGAAGTTCCGTTGGAAAAAATTCAGTATTCTTTATGAGATGTAACTGGGACGTAGTATACATTTTTTTCTTATGTTTTACAGAAATTTAAAAAAATATTATTTGATGTTCAATTATGATAAGTTATATATTACAATATAATGTATTCTGTTCTTTATTTACCAATAATCAATCCATTACAGATATCACTTCAATGTTTTCTATTCTGCCCTTATATTTAAATATGGAGTTAATTCTTTTATTCACTTGGCAACATTCTTTTACGTCATTATTTTACAATTTCCATTTTCTTTATCCATATATTTTGTATATTAGGCATTTTGTCCATTAGGCATCTTGTTTGTTAGACATTTTGTCAGTAGGCATTTGTCCGTAGGCCTTTTGTCCGTAGGCATTCTATCCTAGTACCGTAAAAACGATCTCTCAGCCAATTATAATTCGTAAATTAATTATCTCGCTATATCTGGTATCTAACATGCCACTGATGGAACACTTACTAAGTATGCAAAGAAATATGTCTCAGCTACCCACTACATCTCGTACGAGCAAGATGCAACGTGTCAAATTATCAAACTTTCAATAGGATTTTCCAGTAGTTAAGAAAAGTTACAAATTTTGGTATTCAAAAGCCTAAGGCTTTTACAATTTTGAGGCTATGGCACTAAAGATTTTTGCATTCCATTTTTTAGGAAATTTTCTATTAAACTATGGCCATGGAATTTTGATTTCAGAATCATTTTTTGAAATATTGAATTTTGGAAAAAAAAATTCTATTGTTTTTTCACGAAATTTTTTTAGTTCGAAATCCAATCCGGAAATCAAAATTCCATGGCTGCAGTTTTGTAGAGAATCCCTTTGAGAATCGAATGCAAGAAAAAATCAATGCAGTAGGTTCAAAATTGCAAAAATGTCGAAATTTGTTCAAAATTCGAATAACTCGTTTTATATGGGTCAAATCGAAAAAACGACATGAACAAAACCGATAAGGAATTCTATTTTATAAATGGGTACGAAGTTTCAGAACCGTAGCTTCCTTAATAAAGAAGTTTTCAAAAATCATGAACGGTCGGTCCCCTTAGGACCCTCCCGCGCGAAAAACCGATCATCCGATGACATATGCTGAAAAATAGTTCAATTGCCAAAATGGACTGCAGGTAATGCAATCATTATTCAGGTTCAAAATCGGAAAAAAGCTTTTGATGTTTTCTTCAAATATCGGGGAAGGTATGAATTTCTAGGCTATAAGAAGCAACTGCACTATTTAATCTGTGTAAAATTTCAATCAGAAATATTTAGCTGATTTTCGTTCGGTTTTTCTTGCGGGAGGGACTTAATTTTTTCTACAAAAATGATATTATAATAACAGAATTTCAAAAGATTTATATATCCTTTATTAATATGTACATTGTACAACATCGTTTTAGGAACAAAGCTCTTGATCAAATATATGTTTGTTGAAGGATTATGCATAAACTTTAAACATTGTCGAAATTATCAGATGCTATATAAATATTTTTGAAAATGTTTAAGTTGTTTGGAAGACAGTTAAAAACTTTTAATAATGCTTTAACTGTCGGAGTTTGCAAAGGTGCAAATTCTCGCACACCTCGCTAAGCCGATAAGGGTTACAGTTAACCGATTATAGTGAACATTAATTCACCCTTATATTCTCAAACACACTCGTGCATCTCATGACTGGAGAGAGCTATGATATTCTCCTAATATACTTGAATAAATACTCATAATGTGAGAATCTTACTACGTTTCATTTTCGTTTTTGTCTAATTGTATGCAAATACAGCGAAACTCCTGAGTTATGAAGTACTTATTTTTTCATAACTCAGAGCCACTGCATAGGTCAGGGACATTGATAGTTTTCTATGATTAAAATCTTAGAGAAAACTATAATCTTTGAAGGATAACATGGACGAAATTCATGACATATATGTATTGTTTTCTATAATTCCTAACTTCACAATTCAGGTGCATTTCATAAGTCAGATCCTTCATTTCTCGAGTGCTTCATAGCGCAGAAGTTCATAACTCAGGAGTTTTAGGATCGGACGGGGTATCACTGCGCATACCCTTTTTATGGAGTATCACTCTGCACCTCTTACAATTTTAAAACCACTTGTTTTAGCCTAAATATGATTGCACCATCATTTCAAGCATCTTCTTTTCTCTCCCATAAACATCATGAAGCACCATTAACCTATGAGTATTTCTAGAGCTGAGTCGCGATATATGTAGTGCGCTGGTGATTTTTAAATCCCGCAAACTCTCCAATAACTGTACAACTAAGATTTATAGATTCATATTGTTTTAAAATGTTAACACAAGCATTAACTGTCATATTATGTCAAATTTTCAACTCCTCAGTTTTAACGGTTTTCCTGCTACAACCGTGCGCAGTGATGCCCCAGATAATTTAGAGGTAGAGGGGTATCACTGAGCATCATTAATAGCCATATTTGTATGTAAATAAATATAAAAAATATGAATTTTTAAGTTTTAATAAAGGCATAAATATTGAATATGTTGTTATTTAATTATAAAATTGATTAATAATAAACTTACGATCGTAGTAAGCTATGCAACTTGATGTGGGGGGTATTAAGATAGGGAGAGGGGGGTATTTAGGGGGGGGGGGGGGGTTAGAGGTTTTAGAATTAAATATTGATAAACAATAAACGTACGATCGTATAATATTACTTAATATGAGTAGTTAACTATTTACGTAAAATTTAAGTATTAAATATTTGTTGCAGATTCAATAAATATGTGTTTAAAAAGCAAGGGACAAGTAGATTGGGGAGAGGGCATGTAGAGAGGGAAACACAGACGTTTAGATGAGGGGGAGGAGAATTTAGATGTGGGAGAGGGGGGAATAGATGGGGGAGAGGGGAATAGATGGGGAAGAGGGGAATTTAGATGGGAAGAGAGGGAGATTTCGATGAGGAGAGACTGTGAATAAAATGGTGGGGGAGGGAGATTTAGATGGAAAGAGAGGGGATTAAGATGGGAGGAGAGGAATATTTAGATGTGGAATGAAGGGGTTTAGATAGGGGGGAGGAGGGGCATTAAAGCGGGGACAGGAGGTATTTAGGTGGGGGAAAGAAGTGTTGTATTTATGCATTGCGCAGTAATACAGCTTCATGTGCGCAGTGATACCCTGATGCACTCACTAAAAGTTACGAACAACAAAAAATTGCCAATAAGTATTTTATTTATTTATATATTATTTCGATACTGGTTGAGAACCACCTTCATTCATGACCATTTCATCACGAGAAAAATAGTTTCTCTAGAACCTTTAGTTTTCGAGTAAATACAGAGTTTGCGGGATTGTGCGCAGTGATACCCCGTCCGACCCTACTGTATGTGAAAAAGAAAAATCAAGTCAGTTTTAACAGTTTAAAATTACAGATATTAATATTTTTCCACGAGGTATGGTGCACCCGCGCAATCGATTAGGTTACTAGGGTTAATATATTGGAAATAAAGTAAAAATATCACAATGAAAAAGATACTAGTTTCAAAATTTAGTTGAATGTAAATACTTAATAAAGAAAATGTATAGTAACGATAATTATGTAGAGAATACGTACTGAAGCTGATCATAGCTGCAACTTCCATTTCTACAGTTGAAGAATTGAAAAGGACAAAACTTTCTCTGAAATTTGAGAAGATTAAAAGTTAAATACTTAAATGGACTTTATTATATTATTTTTATTAGAAGAGTTATATTTTGAATCACATATAAGTTAGTAACTTTATTCAAAAGTCAAACATATAGACTATCAAGAAGGTATCTGTTGAGTGGGAGAAAAGTGAGGTGCGTCATTGAAATACAAATTGTTAAAATTTTGATAATGTATTGCGTTTTTTTCACAGTTCAGGAAATAGCGCTAGGATTATTTTATTCAACAAAAAGGTCTCATAATTTGTCTTTGGTAGGCTTATGAGTTCCATTTACTACACATCTTCATTTTCCTCTTTAATTCGTGCGTGCAATCACCTGTAATTGTTTTACGTTTCATTGCATTTCTTAGTAACAAATATGGTTAGTTGACTTTGTTCATGAAGTTATTTTTCTTTCTGACTGATTTTTCGAGTTCCTTGTATTTTATATCCTTTCGAAAAGTATATGAGCGTAATTGAATGATAAAATTAGATAATACATGTAGGAAAGAGATCTTATATTAATTTATAGTATGCAGGTACTACATACGACAGTTGGTAATAAATTTCATAATCTATCACCATTTCCAGATTTTTAAATGATAACATGAAATATTACGAAGTAAAATTAAATAGTTCTATACTCTATAATACAAAAAACCATTGTTCAATTTTTTATTAGCGATTGAATGCAGAATTGAACGTCGAATTGATGTTGAGCTCTCCTAATCATAATTATCAAATGTTTAAATGGCACTCTTAACTGTTAAATGAAATGATTTCAAATTTTTCTTCAAATATTCTCTGATATCTTTTTAAATTCTTTTTCGACTTCCTCCATTGATTCAAATGCTGTAGATAAAGGAGTTCTCTTTTTTCAAACTGTGAAATATTAGGAAGTAACGATCCAAAAGAGGATGAAATAAAACTATATGAATATATGATGAATGTACACATTCTTCTACACTTTCAACGTTTTTCCCTTCCATGAAAATCTTATTTTGAATTTTATGTCTTAGGCCCCTTTTACTGCGAACGCGTCATATGATATGTAGTTACCCTACATACGACAGTTGGTCATAAATTTCATTATTTTCCACTTCTGTTATTAATTTTTACTAGATGACATATAATATTTATAAATAAAATTAATTAGTTATATGGAAAATATGGTTCTATGTATATTCCACCCCGGTATATTGAACCCCGGTAAATTCCACCCCGGTAAGTTCCACCCCGGTATATTCCACCGGTGACAGGAATTTTGCCCGGCGGAATTTTGCCAGTGTGGAACTTTGCCAGGTGGATTTATGCCCGGCGGAATTTTCCCCGTGGATTATATACTTATAGCTTTAAATTGGTAGACTGTAAATTAAAGGTTTAAAATTTGAGATTCAACTTACATAAATATAAAACGTTTTAATGTAACTTTAACATATTGTAGTATAACAAGTTTTATTTAATAAATTTAATATAGCCACGAAATTGAAAATAAAATGAATATGATTTTACTTAAAATAATTACAGAACATCTTATAAATTGGACTGTTATATATTTTGACAGTAGTTTGGTTTAAAATAATATTATATGGTTTGCTTAATTTAAAATACTATAATTTAGTATTTTTAACTGTTGTTTGTAATTAACTTACGGCTTTTTTCACCTGTACTTCGTGACGAGATATGACTAAATGTTCATTAATATGTTCAATGATTTCATTAACGATTTCATAGTTTTCAATCTTACATTAAGTATTAATAGGATTTTATTTTAAATAATGATATCTTTTCCACGTGAACTTAATATTAATACGTGAACTTAATAAGCATAATACCATTCATAATAACTGTTAAATTGTAACGATTATATAGTCTGTTTCTTAAATTAGGGAGAATGTTGAATTATTGTTTGTTAGGTTAACCTTACCTTTTTCAATTACGGTGATAAGTGAATTCTACAAGAATGTTAGAATATATGTATGTGTATGATTTTCAGTAATTATCTTAAGTAAATTCAACATTCATTTTATTTAAATTCCCGTGGTTATTTAATATTAGTTAAATAAAACTTCTTATAGTACAATATGATAAACTTAAATTAAAACAATTTATATTTATGTAAATTGCATCTCACTTTTTAAACTTTTAACTTACAATTTACCAATTTAAACTAAGAAATAAATAATTTACGGGGAAAATTCCGCCGGGCAAAAATCCGCCAGGCAAAATTCCACACGGGCAAAATTCCACCGGGCAATATTCCGCCGGGCAAAATTCCCCCGAGCAAAATTCCTAGAACCATTCCACCCCGAAAAATTCCACCCCTGTGACTGTACTCATTTGGGTGGCAATAAAAACTAAAATATTTTATTGTTAGATAGCCATTTGTTAAATAATTCGTACCGATGAAAAAATAACAATTGGACAATATTTAAAGGTAGTTCAAGTCAATTGAAATTTTATCCTAATAAAATTACAAATATTCTTCGTGTGGTAATTTATTTCAAAGTTAACGTGTTGAAAAAGTTGATATTAATTCCTTTTTAACATGAAACTGCACATGTGCTCTTATAACAATGGTTGGATGAGGTATGGAAAGGGGCGACTAGCAGTGAAAACCCAATCAATGTTTTCGTTCTTTATAAGTTGCTTTTTTGGATTCTAGGACCAAATTCCCCGTGATCAAAGTATCTTAATGCCTTCCCATCAAAAACTTCCTGGTTAAAAAAAAACATGTAATAAAGCCTTTGGTCAAAAACCACCCCTTTTTACAAGAAGTTAAAATACCAAATTCAAATTGAAATAAATATAAACAATAAATACTATATGACATCATCATACAATTAATGTCGCTGTTGTGTTGGCGATAGGGAAGAAAATCAGCTCGAGATTGAAAATATAAATACCTTATCGGATAATGCGTTCACACAACCTTTGTAGTGAGGTGTAGTGTAATGAAAAATAAACAGCTTGTGATTGGCCAACAAAAGGTTTAATTTGATAGAGTGAAAATGCAAGTTACCTAGAATTACATATAATATTAATTATTGACTAATAATTTTAACTATACAAACCTAACCCGTAAAGTGGGGTGGAATTTACCGGGGTGGAATATAACTAGGGTGGAATATACCGGGGTGGAATATACCGAGAAGGAATTTCCGGGGTGGAATATACCGGTGAGAATATACCGGTCACCGGAAAATACATTTGCTCAAAATTTAATTTCAATAAAATATCATGAAATAGTTGCATTCATATTAATTTGACAAATAAAATTAATTTCAGCCTAGTGTAAGACAAAAAATTTCTAACTCACTTTCTAGCAAAGTCCGGGATAATTTGTCTTTATGTTCTGTTGCCGCAAAACTTGGAATACAATTAACTAGAAATAAACCTAGCAAGCATGCATTTACTCGTTCATCGATTGACATTTGTATTAACTATTATTAAGGAATATGCTTTTACAAATGATATCCCATATTCGACTCTGCAGTTTATATGCAAGTTTGCATATTAACGTATCTGAATTGCTCATTTATGTATGATTGGGCGATAAAAACTGAAGAAGTTATAGAACAATTCACTAATTTCAATACTTTTAGTGAGCCTGAATGTGCAATCATCTATTACTTAGAGCGTAAAAGTTTGAAGAATTAATAGGTATTCGATAATGAAAATAAAGAATAAGCAAAGGTAATAATATGAATCATATATATCCAGAAGTACATTTTCAAATAATGGTACTGATGATATTATATAATAATATTATTACCAACAATAAGAATACGTTATAGTCAAATTAAAAAACAACACGATAGAATTTTCAATAATTAGAGTTAAAATATTATGTATAATTAATGAAGTTTGAGAATGTACACGTTTTAAGGGTCGCTAAGGCATGAATAAATAGACAGTCTTACCTTATGCATAACTGTATAGTTCCCAAATTATTATTACGACTAATCTGTATCAACTCGGATACTGCAGTAGCAAAAATGGAAAGATTAAGATGAAATAAATAAAGACGATAAGATAATGATAAAACTACAGCCGCTAGAAATTGATTTGCAAGACACTTAATAATAATTATAGTCCAACACAACAATTTCACATTTCTCAGCCTAAGACTCCAAGTGATAAAAGTCCGATTATACTGAACAGTTCTACATCTATTAACAATCGACAATTGTTACTTTATCTTTACTTAATCTTTCAATTTCTATAATTTTGATAATCTTTTTAATCATGCACAACTGTTCAATAGGAGGAAATGTCACTTAAATTTATAATTGTGTTATTCTCGCTAAGAGCTCAAATATAATTAGGAATGAATAGCTTTGAACTTGTAACTCAGAATATAACTTTATAACTTATAACTCAGAATATAACTATATAAATTTGTAACTCAGTTATATAACTTTATGAACTTTGTAATTCAGATATATAACTTTGTAAAACTGGCGCAAAATAGCAATTCTCAAGTTAGCTACACTCAATAGCAATAAAAGGAATTCTGTAATAACTTGTGTAAATATTTCAATTGTTCCAATTTAAATACTTAATTAATAGTTAGAAAACTTGCAACATTTCTGATAATCTATTAAGTTAACAATAGATTCTGATATTATAATCTTTATAGTAGTTAATTTGACTGTTTATTATAAAATCATGTTTTACTAAAGGAATAATAGTAAAACAGTTTGATGTATATGTTATTGGTATACAAATCCATTAACGCTTGCGTATTAATTCAAATAATGCATTGTGTGTTATTTCTTTCTGTTGTGAGTAGAAAAACACTTTTGGATTGTACTATCAGCAGCACCTTAAAGGATGTGTACTCATCCACTGGAAGGTTGAACCCTCCTTGTCAATCCTACACACAGAGAAAGGATTAGTTGAATCAGATCAAATTTGATTTATTTTGACTCATATGAATGTGTTATTTTTGCGCCTACCTACGTGGTGAGTTGCAAGTACTACTTAAAAGTAGTTAATTTGACGTGGGTTAAAACAAGACAGTCGTTTTGACTCACTAAACTTTAAAAAAGTTGCGCCAACTTGCATGGTAAGTTAATTTATCACCAGATACATTGGATTAACAGTCGTTTTGAGTTCCTACAATACGCTCTGTCATAGTTCCTTCAACATACTTTAAAATTAACAAAAAAGTAACTTTTAACTCTCATAGTAAGTTGATTCAATCTATAAAATGAATTCAATCTATAAAATGAACACCACATCATAGTTGTTTTAACACACATGAAAACATGAATAAAGTCCAACTAACTCATGTAATAAATTGATTCAAAGCATAAATTGATGACCCATTAGATATGAGTAAACTTTTTTCTCTGTGTATTTAAGAAGTTAACATCTAGCTAACGAGTTCATTAGTTTAGAGTTGATAGTTCAGTCCAGTTCCTTGTACCGTGAACTTCGTCGGTCAGGACTTGGCTTCGCCAAGGCGAGTTGAGAGCTGGCTACTCCAACCCCTAAATTTATTTAAAACTTGTGTTTGTGATTGGTGATAAAACTCTTAAGATCCACTTTCCTTTATCTTAAAGACTTGTGCTTAAGTCTTAGAACTTTGTACTATTCCAACGTATTAAGAATACATTCATTCAGGAACCAATCCTGTGTTTCATTTGTCCTGTCATTCCAACAATCCTTTAAAACCAACCTTTACCATTTAGAGTCAATTTCATAGAATTTAAATAAAGTAATAAAAGAACCTGGAGACTTAAGCTGCTCTGTAGGACAAAATGCAATTTTTTAATTCGTCTACAGTAGAACCTACAAGAATTAAAATTTAGATACCCCCAAACGATTAAAGGGCAAAGGTTCACCTATGACACTTTAGAACTGGTGTTTTGAAAAGGTGTTAACAATCGACAATTGTTAATAACATCTTAATAAAGTATATGTATAGTGACGGCACCAACAGCAGCACGAGTGAACCTTCAGAGGTGTTAGAAATAAATTCAAGGAGTGAGAAAGATTTATTGTACCATTTTTAGAAGTTACAATCATTTGATTCATATCTCGTAGATTATAGTCAAGATTATAGTCTATCTCTTCATCCTACCAAGAACTTGATACTGTAAACCACACGCTCCAATAATATCAGATGAGGGACAAGAGCAAAACTTAAGGACAGGCAAAACAAATGTATAGAAACTCTTTAACAACAGTCTGTGACCTGTCGTGAAATATCTGTCTGGATTTTCTCATATTATTATCTTCACACAGATGATTCTCTAACGTTAACTTGGGATTCAACATCACATTCAGATCACGAAGAGTTAAGGATCCATTCACAACATCTCCCTGATGCCATTACGCTCAGACCGACATTGTTAGTATATGATCTGGACACAATAATAGGCGTGTCACTATTGATTTTTAATATTGTAGCACATGACAGCACCTAAAGTGTACCTTAACAGGTCATGGAGGCACTTAATGAAAAATAAATATCACAAAATATGAACAGTTTCGTGAAACACTATTGAATTATTGTATTATATGAAATTATAGAACATTGGCTTTGATTTCATAGAACAGTTAGTATATAGCAATGAAATGTAGCATTATTTTGGTGATTTTCAGGCTAATTTTTCAATATTCAGAAAAACGCTATCATTTTCATACGATATCGCATATATAATGATGAGAGTTACTTCGCTTCTATTACTCTTAAATAAATCCTTACCTATCCTACTGTGAAGAAACACGGAGCAGAGTTCTTTCTTACAATCTTGAGAGTTTTTAAAACTCAAAACTACTACATTACATTTCACTCACCTATTGTCAATTCAAGAAATTAATTATGCATTTTAAAGTTCCCCAACTTCTGGAATAACGTACTTTAGTGATGATTCATGTGGCAATAATCTATAATTTAAAAAAGATATTATAATTATTCAAATTTTTTATTATATAATCATTAATCATATCTATTTCTCAACCTACCTGGATTGATATTATAAATAAAAATACATTTTAAATTAATCGTAATCCTCAAAACCATTCAAGCAAATTGTTGAGCCAGATGGTCCATGCAGACAGTAAAAGCTAGATTACGTGCACTCTGTAGATCACATACATTCACCGACATTTATAAATGACCTTTACCCTCCAATAATACTTGAGTAATAAATTAACCTTGACCTCAACCTTTGATCCGTTCGCTCCCAAAATCTAATAAACTGGTAACTGGATAATGAACAATCGTCTCCACCAAATTTAATGCAATTTAGTTGAATACCTTTTGAGTTATTGAGTTATAAATGGCCTTGACCTTGATCTTTGACCTTTGACCGGATCACTCTCAAAATTTCTGGACATTGATCAATCGTCCCATCATAATTATTTAATGCAATTTGATTGAACACTTTTTGAGTTATTGAGTTACCCAGATAAAATTTAAGAGAGTGTCTTCGATGATTTAAGAGCGTTTATGGCAGAGATAATAAAACGTAGACGCAACACCGATAAATTGCCGATAAATTCTCATCGGCGATTGACTGTAGAGGATTATCGAATGATCTTCAACAAATCATGGTTTATTCTACTTCCTTGAATTAAAGAGGAGATTTCTTCGATGAATCTTCGGCGAGTTATGGAAGACTCAACTTCCCCGAATTACAGCAGACAGCTCATAGATGTATCTTCGGCGAGTTATGGAAGACTCATCTTCCATGAATTACAGCAGGCAGCTCTTAGATGTATTTTCGGCAAGTTATGGAAGACTCATCTTCCCTGAATTACAGCAGGCATGTCTTCGATGATCATCGACGTGTTATGATAGACACATCGTCCCCTAATTATTCCAGGAATGAATTATAGCAGACACGTCTTCGATGAAGATATAGCTGAGTTACGACAGACTCATCTTCCTCGAATAATAGCGGACATTTCTTCGATGATCTTCGGTGAATTGTATGAGTTATCATATACATTTAAAGGTGTCCATGATTCCAAAATTGTAACTACAGTTTAAATATATAAATTATATAATGCTATACATATTTTCCATCATTTAGAATAGAAAAGAAAAGATACAAAAAAAAATTAAATAATATACATTCATAAGAACTTTAAAAACACGCAGGTTATCTTATTGAATAAATCTCAACCAAATCCTACTTCTGCCATGTCCAAGATGGTTCAGTGGATATGTCGCTGACTTCAATTCTCCATGAGACTACAGTCGCAGGAACGAGTCCCGGCCACACCACTTCATTTCTTTCTCCATTTTTTCTATTTAATATGTATATAAAAATATGTAAAATTAAACTAATCGATATAAAGCCAAACGTACGTGTGTACCCTACATGATATAAAGTAAAAAATAAAACAAAATCGTAAATACCTTTCAAATGATAATTTTTATTTTATTTAACCCTATAAATTGAATAAATCTGCTTAAAATTATGCTTGAATCGCCATTAATATAGAGGTGATTATGTGCATTGTTTTCGTATGAATCTTCCATGAAACGGCTTAAAATTAAACTTGAATCATCGTTGATTTAAAGACGGTTACAGTTGGTTATGCATGTGCTTCTTCGATGAATCGACGATCATCCTGTCTTATTTTATACGAAAAATCTTGGATAAAACGGACACTTCTTCGAATATTTATCGATGATTTATCGTCAATACGCCGATTCATGTTTAGGTACTCTTCCAAAAACCGGCTATAAATCGGCCTTAAAAATCAACTGGGTATGAATGGCCTTGACTTTGATCTTCGACTTTTAACCTGTTAGCTCCCAAAATCTTATAAACTTGTAACAGGATAATGACAGGATAATTCAACACTTTTGAGTTATTGAGTTATAAATGGCCTGGGCCTTGATCTTTGACTAAATCTTCCCAAAATTTAACCAAACGGTTCCTGGATATTGACTAATCGTCCCACCAAGTTTCATGCAATATGGTTGAATACTTTTCAGTTATAAATGACCTTGACCTTTGACTGGATCGCTTCCAAAACTCTACCAGCTGGTTCCTGGACATTGACCAAACGTTGTAGTGGTTTTAATCCAGCCAAATTAGCCTCTTGTTTTTCATACAATTAATTATTATCAGTTGGGAAATGTTAGTTTTCTCATTAAATAGATATTTTTCAAAGTTGGTAATATTTAGGGTTATTAATCATACTAGTTCATATTAAAATAATGCATATGCTGCAAATTTCTGAAAAACGGGCTTGATTCAGATACAAATTAGATTATATATTTTTTTTTGTCAGTATCCGTTCATTAATTTAGTTCTCATATTTTTTTTTTCTCGAAAATAAATATTAATTGAAAGACCCCTAAACTGAAATCTTGAGCAATGTTACCTCGATAAAATCACTTCACTAATTATCATTTCCTGCCTAAGTATGACCGTAGCAGGTGATACCTGTATTCCTTAGCCAGCTTACCGAGATGAACGTGCGATTTGGAATTTTTGTTTAGAGTACAGTTTGACGGTCAGCTTCCGTATTGTTTAATTATTCATTTTCTTATGATATTATGATGGTTCATTATTATAATGGGTAATTTATGTAATTTGCTTTACCTAATGTTTATCGTGCTGAACTGATTGCTGCAGAAATTTTGATTGTAAAATTTTGATTGTAAATTTTGATTACTGAATATTTGTCTGGAATGGTGTTAATTATTGGAATTTTTCTTATTTTTACCTGCGTGGTGGTATTTCCGGTGACCTATTTGGGATTGATTTCTTGCCGGTTTGATTGGAAAGTGGTCATCAAGGGAGAGGTTCCGTTCATTTCTTTCGTTTTAGCCTAATTTCACTAGATACGTTTACTAAAATTCTGATATGAAATTATTCGGTGATATGGAGCTTTGGAAAAACCCAGTCAACCAGCGTAAGTTTTACTATATTCAATTATTCATTTAAGTGTACTTTGATCAAATTAGTTTCCAATATTTCTCTATTATTTATCACTTGAATCATTTTTCCTTAAATTGTACTATCAAATCTTTGTCATGTGTTCTTTTCACTTTCTTCAATTTTTGTATTCCTTAGATTCTTCGTTTTCTTTAATAGCTAATTATTCGTTTTCTAATTTTGTTAAATTTCTAGTTTAAATTGTTTTTCCGTACTATGATAAGTGTGTGATTTGTATTTTGTGATCATTACAGATCTTTCATTGACCTGCCTTTTCTAAATCTGAGTGAAGTTCTCGATGCGCAAATCTACTTGTTGATATTTGCGCCACTACTTTGCTTGAAAACTACCTTGCTTGAAAACTACCTTGCTTGAAAACTACCTTGCTTGGAAACTACCTTGCTTGAAATCTACCTGGCTTGAAAACTACCTGGCTTGAAAACTACCTGGCTTGAAAACTAACTGTCTTGAAAACTAACTGGCTTGAAAACTACCTTGCTTGAAAACTACCTTGCTTAAAAACTACCTTGCTTGAAAACTACCTTGCTTGAAAACTATCTTGCTTGAAAACTTTCTTGCTTGAAAACTATCTTGCTTGAAAACTATCTTGCTTGAAAACTATCTTGCTTGAAAACTATCTTGCTTGAAAACTATCTTGCTTGAAAACTATCTTGCTTGAAAACTATCTTGCTTGAAAACTATCTTGCTTGAAAACTATCTTGCTTGAAAACTATCTTGCTTGAAAACTATCTTGCTTGAAAACTATCTTGCTTGAAAACTATCTTGCTTGAAAACTACCTTGCTTGGAAACTACCTTGCTTGAAATCTACCTTGCTTACTACCTGGCTTGAAAACTACCTGGCTTGAAAACTAACTGGCTTGAAAACTAACTGGCTTGAAAACTAACTGGCTTGAAAACTAACTGGCTTGAAAACTACCTTGCTTGAAAACTATCTTGCTTGAAAACTATCTTGCTTGAAAACTATCTTGCTTGAAAACTATCTTGCTTGAAAACTATCTTGCTTGAAAACTATCTTGCTTGAAAACTATCTATCTTGCTTGAAAACTATCTATCTTGCTTGAAAACTATCTTGCTTGAAAACTATCTTGCTTGAAAACTATCTTGCTTGAAAACTATCTTGCTTGAAAACTATCTTGCTTGAAAACTATCTTGCTTGAAAACTATCTTGCTTGAAAACTATCCTGCTTGAAAACTATCTGGCTTGAAAACTATCTGGCTTGAAAACTATCTGGCTTGAAAACTATCTGGCTTGAAAACTATCTGGCTTGAAAACTATCTGGCTTGAAAACTATCTGGCTTGAAAACTATCTGGCTTGAAAACTATCTGGCTTGAAAACTATCTGGCTTGAAAACTATCTTGCTTGAAAACTATCTGGCTTGAAAACTACCTTTTCAAACGAATATTGTCTGCAATACATGGTAGTTAGCAGATTACTTTAATTATATTTACTAACCTAAATAGAATGTAGCTATTATTAAAAATTATTTATTTGCTAGTATATAAAGTATTTATTATCGTATTACAATTATATCTATGAATTTTTTGTATGAATGTGTGTTTTGGTGTGAGAGTTGTGTGAGTGAAAGTATATATAGTTCAATAATTAAAGTTAGAAATGAATCCTTGTATCTCTTCCAATTCCATGATAATTCATATTAATTGAGAAATTAATATCATTTAACGTACTCAATATTAGACCTGGGACGACTGAATTTATATTTGTTATTTTCAAGTGTCTTTTTTTCATTATTGGATCATCTCCCGTTTCCAACAACAACGTCTTACCAAATTTAAGACAATTTGGTTGAAGGCTTCTTGAGTTATGCGAATAACAAGATGACGAATAAATAAATGCCGGGTAAAATGTAACCTTCCTCAAATTTGCGATGGTAATTACTCACAAATCGAGAAACAGTTGTAAGGCATTATACACATGGGCGTTGATTGAACATTCATGAAAACAGCTTAATGGTAGCTACATAAAAGGTTGTTCGATAGATATAACTTATGTTTACTTTTCTATTATATTTTGCATTTATTATTGTAATATCTGGTGAACTGACAGTTTTATGTATAAGAACATCAACTTTACTATTATTATATTTGAAGCTACAATTCTTAAACGTTTGTATTTGATATTGTTGCTCTATTTGCCAGTAGCAAAATTACAAAAAATGTAGTATGGAGAAGACAAAATGGTCACCGTAAAAAATGAATGGCCAAGTTGAAAATTATAGTCATATTAAAAGATACAGTCATATTAAATAATTCGGTCAGCATCTAAGATACTGTCACCTTCAAATATACTGTAACCAATAATTTGATGTTGGATGTCTTTTCTTTTTCAATTATATAATTATTCAACATATTTCAACTATCAAAAATTATTTTATTTAATTGGTAGCGTGGGTTACAATTCAACAAAGTGGGTTACAATTTGTCCGAAGAAAAGAATCAATTTATTTTAATTATATGTTTACGTTATTTGTTTATTTGAAGTACTTGTATCATAATTAATTATCGAACAAAATAAAAGAAATTAAACTCAAATATGTATTGTATAGTTTAAATTAAATGTGTTTTTTTCAAATATGTAAGTGATCAGAGAAAAGGTTAATTTATTGATGCCTGCCTAGGACGGAGTTTAACTTACAACATAGGGTCAAACATCACATCTCGAGGGTTTTACCCTTCCACAGGTAACCACAGGGAGGTTACACTAAGCACTGCGGAAATATGGATGGGAAAGGTGAAGGAGCTTTGTTTAATTGGCTGTATGACAATGCACAACTTGGTCCTTAGTCAAATATACCATCTCCACCATTAGAGTGGATGGAGATCTTCATCGACTAATTCTTGCGATGATTACCTACCGATGCTAGGTGAAAGAACACTTCGCCATTCCTTTCCCCTTGAGGCTCGTAAACTCGACTGCTCATCTATCCAGATGACTTGAGAAAAGGGGATAGGGAGGGAGAGATAGACAAACACCTTATTGATAAAACTTCCTGTTACATACTTCGAGATTCTTTCCATTTCTCTCTACAACTGAGATATTTCTCTCATTTCGTAAATATTTTAACGGTCCTAAACCTATGGGCCATCCCGTTTCATCCCAAACCAGTGGGAACAAAGCAATTCTAAAAATAACTGCTCTATTCGAACATGTTAGGAAATGTGATACTTTTCAAGATCATTAAAAATAAAAATAAAACCACAGAGGGACATCTGGGCCCAGGAAAAGAACTGCGGAATATAATGAGCTTCATCAACATCTTCTATCGGCAATAAATAATTCTGTCAAATATTTTCTGCCAACCACAAAAAAATTTCAGCAAAAAGAAACTATCGAATTGAACTAAGGAGTTACAAAGATAATTATCTCAAACAACTGTTCAAAATAAAGATTTTAAAACATCAGGACACAACCTTGAAAGATACAGTTATTTTCAAAGATACAGTCACCTACAAATGTACAATCACCTTCATCGGTACATTCACTTTCATGGATACTGTCTTCTTTAAAATAAATAACGTAAATTAAGTAACCAATGTTATGATAAACAATGTTATGATATCCAATGTTATGATAATTATTAACTTTTGATCTTTTTAAGTTATTAAATAGAAATCTTAGTTAATTTGCGGATAATTTTCTTCAATTGTTCTGTTCTTTAGATAATAATTAACTAGGCTTTTCTTACAATTTAATATATTAATTAATGAGTATAATAAAACAATTTTAACACAATTCTAATTACTGAATCAATCAGTTTATTACACTTGAAAAAGGTTTTTGTCTGTTTTGTAAATACACGATTCAATTATGAAATGTTCTTTTTTCTATCTGAACAAGAGTTAGTTGAAGCAAATTTAGATTATATATTTTCGTATATATTGGCACATATTTAATGTAAGCACAGAGTTAATTTATGGAATGATATCCAAGTGTTAACTGATCGACTGTCTTAGACACTCAGAGCTAAACACACTCTGCAACCGATGGGATACTGACAAGAATGGTATCTTAGTTATCGTGGATCGGTTCTCTCAGACACACGAGTTATACTATTCTCGATATGGGCTGGGATACTGAACAAGCTTAAAGGGGCTCAGGCCCTTTTAATAGTCTGAACTGAAGGCCAAATGGCCAGCTTTTACTTGGATTCCGGGTGGTAAAAAAGCCTTTCACAATTTAGAGGAGCGGTTATATCAAAGAAGATTTTAATTAAATTCGTGCCTCTAGGAAGAAATAACAGAGTCGTAAATTTAGAGTGGCATTTCCTAACATCCCTTCCTTGATTATGTTATTGAAGAGATTACAGAGTTATATTTCTGAGTTATAAAGTTAGAGTTATATAAACTTAGTGTTATATAAAGTTAAAGTTATATTAAGTTAAAGTTATATAAAGTTAAAGTTATATTTCTGAATCGTATAGTTTAAGTTTTTTCAGCATATTAATAATAATTGAATAATAACTTTAATCAGGTCGATTGCTAATAATAACTAATTTTGTGATAACTAATGGTATGATAACCAATATTGTGATAACCAATGTTATGATAACCACTGTGAAGAGTCCTTTTAATTTAAGGTATCATATACCTTTGGTATATGATCATCATAATAATAAATCAATTTAGCCCCCAGTCTCATATCATAACGTTCATTACTACTATTTATTTTTCTTTGTTAAATCAAAAGTTTTATTATGACGTAAATAAAATGATGAATAAGAAATATTAAGAATTAGAAAATAAAAAAATTCTAATTATTTTTGTATCTTAATCTTCAGTTATCATAAGAGGTAGTTAATATTATCAAATTATCAAATTAAAATAAAAAATATGTATTGATATTTAGTTCTTGTAAGACTCTTTTAACACATATTAATTAAATACCAGGTGAAATTTTGCATATTAATAATTGAATACTCATATTGAAGATAAATGATATTCGAAAGGTAATTTATTGTGCTGTGATAAGCTAATAAATATTTGTCCATATTAATTTAATTTGAAAAATATATGCTCTCAAATGAATTCTAAATACTACACATCATTAATTACAACAGTAAAACAAATAAAGTGATTGAAGATTATGAATTAAACAGTAATATGAGAGTAAGTCAAATACTGGGAGTCTTTTCCATAGACTTTTTATTTTTAGCTCCTATTGATATAATTATTTTTACAGCTCAGTTTTTATGAAACTAACGAAATGAATCATAAAATAGGGAATAACATCAATATTCATGTTGAAATATTTTCAATATTGCAAATTAAACATAAGATATAAATTTTATGAATAACGATATAATAATTAATTTTGAAATACTATTAGAATAATAAAATGAAATATTTACTAGTTAAGCAAATTTTTAAGATTATAAAATCAATACATTAATTATAATATAATTAAATGGCTAAAGATAATGCATTATTAATTTTGCTGAAATTCATTTTTATGGGATTAATTCCCTTGCATGACCAGCCACTGATGTTTCAATAAATCCTCTCAATCATGCTATCGTAGATCAATAAATGATCAATTTGAGTTAGTAAATACAGGGTGTTCAATAAGTCCTGTTAAACATTTTGTCAAGTGAATATTTATTGAGATATTAAGTCTTAAGATAATCTTTTTGTTACAGAATACTAGTAAAACTTTAAAGTTTATGATTTAAAACTTACACTTAAATAAAACCATACTAAAATGACCACTATAGTAAAAAGAAAGTTTGTGGTTGAACAGTACCTACTCAAGAAAACGAGAAGTAAAATTCTCATGATGGGAAAACACATCAATCTTAACGCTATGTTCAATAAACGGACGTTAGAAAGGTACTCAGAGACCAGAGATATCCAGGACCACCCTCGACAGGGTCGACCAAGGTCTCAGAGGACCAAAAAACTTGTCAATGCTGTCAGAGAGAAAATTCGAAGGAATCCCAGACTCTCAATAAGGAAACTGGCAAAAGAGTACCAAACATCAGTGGCAACGATGCATACAGTTTGCCAGAAAGATCTAGGGACTTATCCATACAAACTGCAGAAGTGCCAAATGTTATCGAATGCCACGAAGCAGAAGAGGATCCAAAGAGCAAAGCAAATGTTGAAGAGACTAAAGACTGGCACGATGAAGAATCTCATTTTCAGTGATTAGAAGATTTTTACTGTTGAAGCAGTATTCAATCACCAAAATGACAGGATCTTGTCCAGTAGCCTTGAATCAATGCCCAGTGGTTTAAGAAAAGTACGCAGATCCCAAAAACCTGCCTCTCTGATGGTATAGGCTGCTGTTTCGTCAGAGGGAAGGTCCCCATTGGTTTTTATTGACAGAGGCGTCAAAATCAACAAAGAAATTTATGTGAGAGAAATTCTGGAAGGTGCTCTCATACCATGGACCAATTCTCAATATCCTGAAAGAGATAGGACCTTCCAGCAGGACGGGGCAACGTCCCATACAGCAAACATTACTCAAAGATGGTGTGAGGAACATTGTCCCCGTTTTTTGACTAAGGACAAATGTCCACCCAGTTCCCCTGATTTGAATGTTTTGGACTATTGTGTGTGGTCTGTTTTGGAGAAGAAAGCCTGTGCTACCCCGGCAACAAGTTTGGAAGTCTTGAAGAAACGATTGGTCAAAGATTGGGCAGAAATTGACCAAGAAATCATCTGTGCCGCGATTAATGACTTCTCTTGCAGACTTAGGGCTGTAATTAAGTCCAAGGGTGACCATTTCGAATGAATTGTTATTTTTAATATTTGATATAGTCTTTGTTATAGATTAAATTCTGTATTTGTTGAATTATGTTTTTTGTTTTGTTTAATTAAATGAATATTTCTTAAACCGTGTTTTCTGAACAACCTGTATATTTACTCTTTGTTATCCACTCTCTATATTATCACTAATATTAAATGCGGTGATAATTATACAGTTTTAAATGTATAATGATTTATTACATAGTTTTAAATGTATTAAAGAATTTATAGGTTGTTCTCACATTACAAAATTTCTAAATTATTTAAATTCTCAACATTCTGATGTAAAATTCACTTGTGAGACGGGAATTGATTCCAAATTAAATTTCCTAAGTGTTTTTTGAAAGTAAACAAAATTTATTAGTTCTGTAGATCGCCAGAATATATTCAGTGGCCTTTATATGGAAAAGATAAGGATGCACTAAACAACTTCCCTTTCGGTTGTTTTATTAAATATTAGAAATGTGGTATACTAGATAATTGAAATTAATTTATATAATAAATTGGAAATAAAATAGGAATAATTCCATTGACTTATCTAATAGTATTATATACTTCTTATTTCATAAAAAAATTATAAGATTAGTTAATGATTTTTCCTAGTTGCTTTGACTCTTGTACAAATAAAAAAATGTTCCATTTTTTGTTTGCCACTAGAGGAATATGCGATAAGACTGCAAAATTATAACTAAACAATAGGTAACTATTATAACTATCACACATTTTTTTATTTAATTGACAATATTTAACAAATAATAGAAGGGGAAGTATAGTTTAGAGTCTTAGACGATCTCAGTCAAAACTTATGTGCACCTTAACCATTAAATTCAGTTCTTTTACCCTTTTTTTGTTTTAACTCAATATTATTTCATGTTTAGTTTAAAGGCCCATTAAGATTTGTTCTAATGTAACTTCGTTGGAAGATTAATTGTCTTATCTGAGTGAGTATATTTTGAAGAATAAGTTCATCAAATAAATTATCGATAGTATGTTCAGGAATACTATTAATAAATTCTATAATCCTCCTCCTTCTATATTAACTTGTTCTAGAAAACCAATTTAAGTTAGGTTAAAATATTTAGGCCATTAACCAAATATCATCGAAAGTAAATTAGCATCTTCAATTAATAAGTTTTATCCACAGATTGATCCTATTTATTTATTTTTTTTTTTTTTTTTTGGTTCTGCTAACTCTATTTGCAATATATTTAACTGTAATGACTAACTCGCATCTTTATTTGTTTCCAATGTCATTTATATATTCACTTGAAAACACTACCCCAAAGCCTACATAAGCGAGACAAGGAATCAACTAAATATCCGAGTTTTTCAACACAGAGGAGTTTCTTTCAGAGGCCATTTACTGTTTCTTCCAATCAATAAGAGTAACATCTTGAACCATTCTTTTGACAATAACCAATAACCAATATTAGCAACCTGCAATAGTTACGATTTTAACAAATGAAGATTTGCTGAATTTATTTAATCAATAGTATAATTTGCATAAGTACAGTCAACTTCAAAAATTGAGTCAGCTTCAAAGATACAGTTATTAACAAAGCCTAACACTAGTCTAACACAATTAAAAATGTGTATTATTATTAAATTCAATAGTATTAAATATATTAATACGGTTAAAAACCTAGTAATGTAATGCAATATAATACAAATATTCGATAACCGATGACCTAGGGATATCTGTTAATTACCTACACCTTTTACCTCTTACTAAGCATTGGAGAGGTTAAGGTTCAAGATAATAATGGACAGATTTATGTTGCAATCCTTACTCATTGTCTATAAACATCATGAGATTATAGCATGGTAAATGCATTGATGTACGTAAAAAATATAACCCAGGGATATTTACGAATTTCAAACACCTTGATTTTAGCTTTTACTAAGCAGAGTTGAGATTAAGGTTCAAGATAAACTCTTTTATGTTTGTCATTAATGAGCAGATTTAGTTTGCAATCCTTACTCATTGTCTATAAACGTCATGAGATTTTAGTATGGTAAATGCATTGATTATAATTTAGGATAATAAAACTAATTTTTTTTTGTGAGTGTGCCCTAATCTGGTCCTCTAAGTCTAAAACATGCATAGAAATCCTTGTAACGAAGCTCTTATAGTATTTTTCCACGCTTACGTGATGTGACCACGCTATTGTAAACTCTGATTCTATGTCCTTCAAGAGGCATATAAAAGGACTGTGAAAAATGATTATGATGTTCACTCGACGGCTTGTAGACTAGGATAATGTTGACTCTTGTGTTCGCTCTTGTATAGATAGTGCCGCCTTGCGGTGGTACTATCGTTCATTCCGTCTGTAGTGGTACTTTTTTCCTTCTTCAGTCTTTGTACATTGTCGAAAGTAGGAATACAAGTTTCAACACGTTGATGTTTCCTTGTCCTATCATAATCTAAAAATCTTTAATTAAACTTATTTCAGATACAAACAACACCTAAAGGACATTGTCCTTTAACAAGAGTCAGTTTCAAAGATATAGTCATCTTCAAAGATATAGTAACCTATAAAGATACAGTTACCTATAAAGATACAGTTGACCACGAAGATACAGTTTCCCAAAAAGATTAGAGCACTACTATACAGTTGCCTACAAAGATTAGAGCACTACTAAACAGTTGCCTACAAAGATAGTGTTAACCTAAATACTACAGTAATCTTCAAAGATACTGCTTTCTTCAAAGGAAATTACTTACAGTCACTTCTATAAATTTATTTATAGTAGAATATTATTTAGTTCAAAAATCACTCATTAATCTAGACATCGATTGTTCTCATTAATAAAACGTCATTTTTACAGCATAAATATAAAATTTAGCATTATCTTTAATTATAGTGTGTTAAAACGTTACATTTTATTATAAGTCTATTTGCCAATCAATCGATTATCAATCAATCAAATAGCTAGGACTTAAATGACCCCAAAATATCCATTTCACGGGTATTCGCTTTATTTCTTGCAGATATAGCTCTTTGAAGCATTGCAATCGCTGTCAATCAGTTTGAATTTATCGAAAATACTCATGGCGGCACAAGAATTGCCGTCATTAGGTGGCTCTGGAGCGTTCCAGAATTTCCCATTTACCTCCGCTCCCGTTCCACTCCAACGCCAAACTGAGTCATCCTCCAAGCGAATGTCAACGAAGTAGAAGTTTCTAGAGGCTATATATGCGAAAATGTTAGAGATCCTCGAGGTTGAAATCAATTGTGTTATAGATGGAATACTTAAAAATGAATATAAGATTCGGATCTCTTGAGATAATTAACGTTTATTTATTATTATAGAACAATAATGACAATTCGTCAGTTTTATTTTGGGTTAGTTTGTATAGTTTGCATAGCGTATAGTTTGATTAATTCAATATATTATATTTACCAGTATTCTGAAGGTGGTATTTCAGTTCCTCGAACGCATCAGAGTCTTCCACGACAGCTAAGGATGCTCCTTTCTCCTCACAGTCGGTAACGGCTTCTTCATAAGTCTTATCTGTATCACTTTCTACCAAAATGCAGCCAACATCATTCAATTGTTTGAACGGGACATCACAGGAAGTTGTTTCTTGAATAAAATTAGAAAATATCTTAATAATTAATAATCAAGATAAATGAAATTGTCTTCAAAAGCTAATATTACGTTTTCATGATATTTGTTATATACTCATATGTACATTTATTAAAAACGCTCATTATTTTCTATCTAATCCATCCAATTTACTCTAAGTATTTAAAAGAACAAGTATCCTCATTAAGTTTATGTCATGCTAGTTTTACCCATATTGTTCAGTCTGAATTCCACAATAGTAAAGTGATCAATAACTGTATGTTTCCCTACCCTGACATATTAAATTTTACTATACCTTGTGAATACATAACAATATTAAACTGATTGAATTTGTCTCTGTTATTACTTTGACTCATCTAAACTCCTACTTTTCTAAATTCCAACTTAAAACGATTTCCATGGCAGAATTTTAGTCTATAATTTTATTTTAAAGAAGAAATAACCACAGGTTAAGCTCTTACAGCGTATGATCTTTTACCGGACACCCCCCTATAAAGGACAAAATTGTCCGCTCTTGTGGACTGCAGATCGCTACAACGACCACTTTAAATTACATGGTTTAACAATTATTTTATTCGTCTACCAAGTATTTCTTGAATTATTAAATTCAGAGGTATTACAATTTACAATCAAAACTTAAAATAATGTTTTTTGAGATTTTCAGTATTTTAATTTTGTTACCCGTTTCCGCCATATTTTCTTTGATTAGAAAATTTCAATAGAAATGACTATTCTATATTTTATTTTAATATATAGTTAATAAGTTATATACATACTTCATTTATTCAAACCGAACAAAAAAATAAGAATAAGGAAATGAAATAATTTATTTTTATATTGTATTCAGTCTAATAAACGATTAATAATTATGCTATGTATATAAGTTTGCAAGTAGGCATACAGGTATCTATGTAAATGAAGTTAAAAAATAACACTCTATTTTATCATATTGCATAGCACTTTAAGTGACAGTTCTACCTACCTTATTATTTCGTTCATTTATATAAGTAAGTTATATAAATATTATAAGATTTTATTCACATTCATAAATGGAGAAAGTATTCAAATTATGAAATATCAATATTCTTAATTACTAATAGATTTTACAAACTACAAAAAGCCCACAGATTTATATACATAAATGAAGTTCTATATATTAAATGAAAGAAATCTTACCATCTAGGTCTTCTTCATTGGTTCCAAATAAATCTTCAGTTCCTGGAAAGATGATATTATGTGAAAATTATAATCACTTTGAAAATAAGAGTAAGTTTTGACGAATCAATCAGTAAATTCTGTACAGAAAAAACGTAGATGTAGACTCATACCTATATAGTAATATTTCATAAACAATTACTTCAATTAATTTTAAATTTATGTTGAATCCTGCTTGAAAAAAAGAGTTGATGAGAATACAGTATATACTGAATACCGTAACTAAGAACAGATGTTTGATAAGCATATCCTTTAGCAATAGCTGTTAACTTCACACTTGCAACAATAAGGCGTTAACGAAAGCATAAAATTAGATCTGACAAGCCTTATGCCATCTGCTTAGTAAAACTAATAATATCTGTAACTGCTCTCAATTATGAAAAAATCGATTGAAATAGCCTCTGACTCCTATCTACAATTCAATCCTTCCTCATAGTCCACCTTTACATGTCCATTCTGTCGATGCATTGGTGGCCTTCTCCATGGTTGAAGGTATGACACACCTTGGCTTCTGGAAACAGACGCCATTCTCTTTGAATTTATGAGCCGCCATCAGAACACAACTCAACTCTGACGAAGCCTCCACCTCCTCAAATGTTCCATTCTCCAAAATTCCATCGATGTCTGGAGCAGATTTTTGCCACATTTGATCAAGACTCAGTACGGGGGTTGTGGTAACTAGCATCAAAAAAGCTATAAATGAGAAGAAATTAATTAGAGAAGTTAAAATATAACATTAATTTATGAACAAATTCAAAGCTAATAAATATAAATAGATTTTTGATCATTTAACTACTAAAATCTGAAGCAAATGTTACGTTGTTCTATGAAAAAGAGTTTCATTAATTTATTGTTTGCTCTTAAATAATAAGCATGGTATACTGGTGCACATAAAAGATGTATGGTAATATTTAATTTGTGTAGTTCTTACGTCTTTCCCTTAATTAATTTGATGTTTTTTTTATTTTTTTATTGTTCTTTTATTTATATTTCACACTTTTACAGAAAAATTCAATTGAACATAACACAGAGTTACTAAAACAATTGTACAGTGTTGGTTCCTAAAAGAATTAAAATCTTATAGAACCTATAAATTACTAAAATTAAAAATTTCATTTTAAAATTCTAAATTAAAATTCATACAGTAAAAAAATAGAAAAGCCCACGATGCTGATTTAAAAAGACACTATTCAACGACATAGTTATCAAGGCAATATTTCTTAAAAAGTTTTTTGAATTTAAAATCAGACATGGGTACTAATAAAAATGGAGGTAAACTTCGCCAGAGTTCAGTAGATCTAAAAAAGAGGGAATTACGTTCTACTTCTGTTCTAATGTGGGGAAGGTTTAGATTGGTATTGTTGGAAATTGTTCGGGTATTGTGGCTATGATCAGAAATGTGGGTGCTAAAATAGGTTTGGAAAAGGTTTTCGTCGTTGAATAGGGCCTTACGTAAAAATTTCATTAAAAAATAGTTATACATATCATCAAATTTTAAAATATTCAATTTACTATACATACTATTAGTTCTTATTTCAGGTATATTGTTGTGTCTGCGCACTCTTAAAATAACTCTAAAAATATTGTTCATTAAAACTCTCAGTGGCTCGATAAAACTAGTACATGATCTGCCATAAATTAAAATAGATTGTATTAAAATGGGATAAGCGAGTGAGTGGTAAATTAAAAGCAGATTCTTTGTATTAAAATGGCCACGTGATGCGTATATGATGCCTAGCGTTTTACTTAGTTTGGTTTTTACTTGCTGGCAATGGTTTAATATAAACATCTCAAAAATGGCTGTATTGATAAATTACGAAATCTTATAAAGAAAGAAAAAACTTACAAATTACCATTTTTGTGCAGGAATAGGTCCAAAATTTATTAAATGTCTAAATGATCAAGATTCTGAATTCATTTAATAATGCTCTATTTTCTGGAATTCATAAATCATTATATAGATACAGCTTCTTTTATGTAACACATTGTCGAAAAATTTATATTTTCCACAATGTAGATCATATATATATAAACGACGACGAAAATATTACTATACCTTTTCCAATTGAATTTCCTCCAAATGAAATAACATTTCATCAAAGTGAAATATCTTTTCATCAAAGTGAAATACCATTTCATCAAAGTGAAATACCATTTCATCAAAGTGAAATACCATTTCATCAAAGTGAAATACCATTTCATCAAAGTGAAATACCATTTCATCAAAGTGAAATACCATTTCATCAAAGTGAAATACCATTTCATCAAAGTGAAATACCATTTCATCAAAGTGAAATATCATTTCATCAAAGTGAAATACCATTTCATCAAAGTGAAATACCATTTCATCAAAGTGAAATACCATTTCATCAAAGTGAAATACCATTTCATCAAAGTGAAATACCATTTCATCAAAGTGAAATACCATTTCATCAAAGTGAAATACCATTTCATCAAAGTGAAATACCATTTCATCAAAGTGAAATATCATTTCATCAAAGTGAAATACCATTTCATCAAAGTGAAATACCATTTCATCAAAGTGAAATACCATTTCATCAAAGTGAAATACCATTTCATCAAAGTGAAATACCATTTCATCAAAGTGAAATACCATTTCATCAAAGTGAAATACCATTTCATCAAAGTGAAATATCATTTCATCAAAGTGAAATAACAATTCCTCCAAGTGAAATATCATTTCAGCAGAAAAAAAAGTTAAATCAATATGCAATTAAATAAATTTATTTCGTGAAATTTATTTACATGCAATTTATTTACATGAAATTAATTTACATAAAAAAATGTATATAAAATTTATTTATATGAAAAAAAATACATAGAATTTTTACATAATTTTTCATCAATTATTTTCCTAATTATTTTTGATACATTTTTCATATTTTCTATATTATATATTTTTTCTTTTACTATTATTACCCCATTAAAATTAAAGGGGTATTATAAAAGTAAACAAAAAATATGTAAAATAAAATATATATAAAAATATATGTAAAAAATAATTATGTAGATAATTGATGCAAAGAATTGACTCATGTAAAAAATCATGTACATTATTGCATGTAAATAAATTTGATGTAATTAAATTTGATGTAAATAAATTTGATGTAAAAAATTTTATTGTAAGTAAATTTGATGTAAATAAATTTGATGTAAATAAACTTGATGTAAATAAATTTCATGTGAATAAATTTCATGTAAATAAATTTCATGTAAATAAATTTCATGTAAATATATTTCATGTAAATAAATTTCATATAAATAAATTTCATGTGAATAAATTTCATGTAAATAAATTTCATGTAAATAAATTCCATGTAAATAACTTTCATGTAGATAAATTTCACGAAAAAAATTTATTTGATTGCATATTGATTGGAATTGTTATTTCACTTTGATGAAATGATATTTCATTTGGAAGAATTCAATTGGAAAAGGTATTAGATATAGTTATTAGATATAGTTTCAAAATTGAGTAAATCGCAATACGGACATACTTCATAAATAGATAAATCTATCGTAATTATAATTATATAAAATCACATACCGAAGATTACCATGGCTGCTACTTCCATTCCTACTTCTTGAGATTTGAAGAGAACAAAGCAACGAGTTAGAGAAACACTGCGATTACTGAAATAAACTGTATTATTATCCTAATAGGAAAATTAAATTTGAAGGGAGCCATGCCGGTTGGAATGTATATTTTTCATTCACCATCTGATTAACCTTTGTTGTCATATGTATAAATGAATTCTAAGACATTTTTTATCGCTTTTATATTTTATGAATTTATTATCATATTTTTGCGGATCTAGGTTAATTACCCCGCAGAAAATTCCACCACGGAGAGTTCCACCAGGAGAGTTCCACCATGGAAAGTTCCACAATGGAAGATTCCACCGCATAATGCTGTATTTCATTTACAGAAGGTATAACATTTAAGAAAACTGATATAATTAAAGAAAAATGTGTTTTTCGCTGTAACTGAACAACATTTCATTAGTTAAAAAGTTAAGAAATTATAAGAATATGTTATAAGGAGGCAAGACCTAAGAGAAAACCTAAGGCGAACATAGGAAATAATAGACAGATCAAACAATTTTTTAAATATGAATCAATTAAATTTATAATACAAATTAAATTGCATAAATTCAAAAATAAAGTTCTGTTTCCCCATTGATGAACAATTCGGTTCTCGTTTTATTCTCCTTTAAACATATAAGTACATATATGTTGAAAATGAAATTAAGGATGTTATTTTGTTGCATAAATTTGATTTTTATATATATTATCTATCGCCGAGGATTTTCAATGTGCCAATATATATTTCAAATTAATTCAGCAACAATAAAAGGTGGAATTAAAAATAAATTTGACACGTACTGAAATTAAATGTTCAATTATAATCGCTATATTTTAATAAATATAGAAAGATTACAAAGCTAAAACTTTCTGAAACTATTTAATAATCTCTAGTGAAAATATTGCAAAAATTTTGTTTTAATATATGCGTTTTAACGTTAATTGTGAACATAGGGTTGGTTAAGCAGGTAAATTGATGTACATTAACCAGTTTCGACCTGAAACCACAGGCACACGAATATAAATTATAACTTCAAAACATATAACATGAGTAAATCATAACACGTATAGAGTTTCTTTTGATAAGTAACATCGTAATATAAATTTGGTTCAGCAGGTTGCTGATTTAAATTGACTCTAAAGAAATACACATTAAAAACATGCTTGTCATATTACTGCTCAATATTAAGACTTTCAATAATGAATATACCTAACAAAATTTATTTTTGTATCAAATATTAAAATCTGAACTTTAGTATTTCAGTTGCTAGAGACAATAAGGTAAATTTAGCAGTGTTGCCATGCCACAGTCAATTTTCTATCACGATTAACCAGTTGAAGATTTAATGCCTATAGAATGGATTAATGAATTGATTTATATTTAATAGGAAGATTTGTTCATTTATAATTATAAATTACCTAGACTTAAAATACATTTTAAAATAAACTCTTTATTTATACTGTTGATTTGTTTAGTTTTTCACAATGGTGGAATCTTCCACATCTTGCATTTAATGCCGGTGGAATCTTCAGTGGTGGAATCTTCCTGGTGGAACTTTTCGCGGGGGACCTTTCCGTGGTGGAATTTATCAGCCACGTATTTTACGTTTTTTTCCTTACTTTCTTGTACAATGAGTGAAAAAATTTGTAATGCTAACCAAAACAATCAGCAGTTTCTTAATGTTTGAATTCATAATGGTTTTTAGAATTTTTCAAAAAAAAATAGAATATTTCTCTACAAAATTTCTCAATCAGAAATTACAATCAGTAAAGTTCTCTTGCCTGTTTTTTTGGTCATTCTTGACACTTTCTTCTCCATTTTGAAAGCTGAATGGCTAAGATTGGTGAGAAAATGACGAAGCGTAAGTGATTTGAAGATGGTAAATATCGCAAAATTATGTCATGCAGAAAACCACGCACAGGTGCACTTTAGACACTGAATTTACTTTACGCCAGCCAGCACTTCTCGATACAATTTTACAAGATACAATAGGATCATTTTTTAATTTCAAAGAAAAACTTCCGCTTTGCAATGCTCTCTTCCGTAATTTACCATTTTAGTTGCGGGCAGTGCCCGTCTGATTACGTGGGCATAACGTCACGTAATCTCTCTATGCGGATAGCAGAGCATGCAGGGCGTAGCTATAGAACCAATAAAATTTTAGAAACTCAACCTCATTCATCCATTAGAGTTCATACTGAACAGAGTAATAGTGCAATTTCCATACTTAATTTTAAGATTTTAAACTCTACCTCAAATAGTTCAGGTTTTAAGAATTTTAGAATCCCTTCATATTTTTAAAACCAAACCATCACTAAACCTCAAAAATAGTTCATATCCTCTTTTAATTGTAGATAAAAAAATTTTTTGGGCTTTGTTTTTTTAACCCCTTAATTTTTATATTTCATTCCATATTTCATTTTTAATTCCTTTTGATTTCTTTCATCATCATTAAATTTTATGTAACCTTTTAAACTTAGATTACAGATTGCTTTGAAAATGATTTATGTTTGTATTGAAACTAAGTTTTATAAATAATGAAAAAATATATATTATTTTTAGCCTTCTCCTTCATTTAAAATTTATGCAGACTTCCAGTAAATTTTATTCAATTAATGATTTGCGGTAAAATCATTACTACGCACGGTTATTACTAATTTTATTAGATTAAAAAATCATATTTTTGACTACATCACTGCTCAGAGGCAGCGAAAATATACATGTTAATTAATAAATATATCAATTCTACTTGTATTTTAAACATACGTTGAAGAATGATTTAAATTTAAAATAGAACTGAATTTCAATATTGCGAGGTAAAATATAATATTTGGAGCAAGTAAAGATAACGGACAAGAAAATGAGCTAGTAAAGTTAACGGACCAGAATACATTCTTTAACTAATTTTAAGAAATATTTGCTTTAGTATTTAATAAAAATACAACATTATAAATGATAATATTAATGATTATACATTAATTTTGCATATTTTATTAATTGAAAGAATTGATAAAAAAACATGGTTTATTTTTTAAAAATGGGAAAAAAAAAATTCTGCCTCAATCCTTTAATGTGGTATCTATGATTCCAAAATTGTATTCTTATCCCAATTATTGGTCAGATATTTAATAATTTACCAAGTAAAGAAATCGGACCAGAATTGAAGCTAGTAAACATAACGGACCAAAATTTTAACTAGTAAAGTTAACGGACCCTGGTCTATCATCTTTACTTGCTCCTAATAGTTTGCCTAAGATTTAATTAGACAAGTTCTGCAATCAAAATCATCACCATTACTATTTCATCATATTATAGATTATTAGACTATTTAATTAATCGAAGGCTCGAATAGTAAGAAACCTTCAATATTTAGTTTTGAATTAGACTTTTGAAATTATCAAATAAGTGTGACGGACAGACCCACCTAAAGAAGTAGCTCTTTTTATAATATTGATTGAACTTATTTTGAATTTCTATAGACTCAGTTATTAGATATGCATCAGAATTGAATAATATAAATACTATGAAAACGATAGGGAATTGTTATAGGAAGTTATCAGCGGGAAAAAAACTTGACAGAAATAAATTTAACTGTAACCAATAATCATCTATTTCTAAAGAAAATAATTCAAAATGTAAAACTAAACTATAGGCGACCAACCATTCAGATAAATTTCATTTTCCTAACGAAACAGATAAAAAATGAATAAATTGAGTAGAATGTAGTATCATTATGGAAACAATTATTTTTCATGTGCAAATAAAATTTATCAAAGAAAATTCGTAAAATAGTTACTATCATATTTCAATATTATCTAACATAATTTATTTCCACAAATTAAATTATTTCCCACTTATTTTGTACTGTAAGACACTGAATTTTTTACTCACTTCTGACGAAATTCTGGAGAATTACTCTCTACGGTCTATTGCTGTGAAACTTGGAACACAATTGACTAGAAAAAAGTTTTTATGTGAGCATTGTCCCGTTCATCGATTAACGTGAATATTCACTCTTATTAAGGAATATGAACAAACTTATTCCTATATTAAGTTCGGCAAAATGAACATATCTGCATAGTTTTTTGATGCTGGTTGGGTGATAAAAATGAAGAACTTCATGGACAGTTCTCTCATTTCTATAACTTTGGTAAGACTTCATGTGCCCTCGTCCATTATTTAGTGCGTAAAAGTTTGAAAAATTAACGTCTGTTTCGATCAGAAAAATGAGGAATGAGTAGAGATGATAATATGAAATCATCAATATCCAGAAAAAAAATGATGACATTCAATAGTATTACTATCAGAAATAAGAAAGCTTTACAGACAAGTTAAAAGAACAAATTATTATTAAGAGTTAGTTAGAGTAGGCATATCAAAGTTCAACTGGAAACTAAACTCAAATATATAGGAATAATACTTAATGAGAAATATTAAAAAATATCAACACGTTTTGTAAGACGCACATTCGAATTTTAACAGACGTAATTATTGAACTATAAATACATCTAGTCTAAGAAGTAGTTATTAGTTTTGTGCGATGTCTCTCGCCAAGTTTTCCATTTCCGAGTCAATCTTAAATAACCTTCACGGTGCATTATGGTATGTTTTGAGAAATTTGAAATGATTCTCTGCAATTTCAATTAGTATTAAATAAATAGTAAATATATAATATTCGAGATATATTGTACCATCGATCCCTTAAATCCTGACCTGACAATTCTTAAATAAAAGTTGTAATTCATCTTTTTTAGCTACAATAAATACATATGTAGTATTTGAGATGACCTTTTTGAACAATATATGTATTTCTAAAGTTTCACAATAAAAAACCTTGATGATAACCAATGTGAAGATTTTTTTTCATTAAAGTACTGTATGTTATGTTTTTTCCTACATTTTTATAAAAATATAGTAAACAGCGCATAAGATTTTTGAGATATTGTGTCTACCAAATAATTTTCTACCGATACTATACTCCAAGCATAATGCTCTTATGGATAATGTTTTTTACGATGACTCTTCTATTATTAGTCGGCTAGGAGGAGGAGCCAACAGGGGAGGCGGACCACTGAACAGTTGTTGCTCCACCCCACTTGGCTCCTCTTCCTTGCATATTGTTATAAGTTTAATTAAATTACATTTCAAATAATAAAATCTGTGAACCTCCCACCATAGATAGCTGTAATGTAATTTGTTGTATCTGCTAGTTTGTTGTACTGTACATTTAATGATTTTACGCTTAGTGGTTAATCTCAATAGCCAATCAATGAGTTAGTAACCTAAAAACATTATCCTAAAAACCTAACGAGGTGCCACCCATCCGTGGCATTACAGTAATTCATAATTTTTTTTTACAATTTATATTTACGAATGAATCAATTCAATGATAATTGATAACTCTTATATATCCTCTGTTAAGCAAAAAGTTATGTTATGATGTAAATAAAAAATAATGACTAACATGATTCATTTCTTTACAATTATTTTTATCATTTAATAATCTTCAGTTAACATAGAAGTTAGTTAATATTGAGACTTACATTTAACACAAAACGATGTTTTGATATATAGTTATTAATACTGTCATTAAAGTCTTTATTAACAGATAATCAGATACAAAATAAATAACAGATAAGAATTCCAATATTTAATTATTGAGAGCTCATTTTTGAAAAGTAATATATTTCATTGTGTTGAACTGAGGAAATTTTTGTTATCATTAATTTAATTTGAATATTGTGATTTTTGGGAGTTTTTTCCGTTGACTTTTGACTTTCTTAAGTTCGCTGGAATTAATACCGAACAAGCAAATTATTTTAACTGAACAGATTTTGAAATACTTACGAAAAGAATCATATCAGATGAAATAATTCCAATATTCCTGACGAAAGAATTTCAATATTGGATATTATTCATAAAATAGTATTACGGAAAGTAAATGAAATACTTAGATTTTTAAACACATCACTAAAATTGAGAAAATCAATACATTATTCATAATATATATAATAAACTCAATTTTGCATTATTATAAATATTTCATTTTCTGAATAATTGTTTATTTGTATGAGATTAAATCCCTCGACTGGTTTCAATCCAACCACTGATGCCTCAAATTAAAATCAATAAGAGAATTTTTCTTATACTGGAAACTAGCCACTAAATTATTAGAGGTAAGTGAAATGGTTTTCATGCTATAATACATCAATTCAGTAACTCTATTTGCATAGAATAATTCTACAATCAATCAAAAATCAACCAATTTTAATTAAACGCTAGTAATTTCGCGTGACAATACTAGCTAAAAAAGTTAATTAAATGATCTCAAAATATCCCATTTCACGGATATTGGCTTTATTTCAAGCAAATATACTGATGTGAAGCATTGCAATCCCCGACAGCAAGTTTGAAGCCTTTGTCGATGTTCATGACGGCACAAGAGTTGGTGTTAGCAGATGGCTCTGAATCGCCCCAGAAAGTAAGGGCTACCGCCATTTGCGGCGATCTCCAACGCCAGGCAGAGTCGGCAGCCTTTTGAATGCCAATGAAGAAGTTGTTGCCAGGGACTAAAAAACGTGAAAATATCAATGGTTTCCGAGGTTAAAATCAATTGTGTTAAAGAGAGATCTGAAATTTAAAACTCTTGATATAATCAACGTTTAAAATGAATTATTTGAATATTATATGGAGATTATGAGTCGATAGCTCTTTTCATTACATTCAATTCTATTGAAAATAGGAAAATATTAAATTTTGTGAAAATTAGAGGGATAGCATTCTAAATTAACTGTATGTTAAAATTCATATTATTTTTATTAACAGCTCTCAAAAAGATATAAGCAAAACAATAATCAGACGAACTTGTCTTAAGGTAATCCGATAGTTTCTGGAACGCTTGGTAGTCTTCCACGACAGCTAAGGATGCTCCTTTTTCTGCACAGTCAGTAACGGCATCGTTATAAGTCTTGTGAGAATTACCGTCTATCAAAATGCAGCCAACATCATCCAATGTGATGAATGGGTCTAGACAGGAAATGTTTTATTGATTAAACAAGAATATATCTAAATAACAGATACTTAAGATAAATGAGAGAATATTCTAAAGCTGATCTTCTTGTTTAATGTTTTTAAACTGCTCAAATTTCTTCAGATTTTCGTGACATAAATTATCCAATGAAAAAATATTAATATTTATGAAAAGATTAGTGATGATACAAATTAATTAAAATTTCATAATGACTAAAATTATTACAACAATAGCAATGAAGTTACTACAGATAAAAATTAATATAAATACAAACAATCTTACCATCTAGATTTCCTTCATTCGTCTCTGATAGAACTTCACTTTCTGGAAAGATGATAATATGTGAAAACTATTATCACCTTTAGGCGAAAATAATTTACTGACAATTCATAAATACATTTTAAAATGATAAAACGTAAGCACTGATTCGTGAAAAATTACTTAATATTGAATACACAATATTATTCCAACGAAAAAACAAAATATATATTATATATGTGTCTAGTATCAAGGGAAGTATAATCTTAGATTTGAAAAATCCTTTGCGATCTGCTAAAAAAACAGAAAAACATAATTATAGAAAAAAACTCTTTGAAATTGTCTCTGAATCCAATCGACAATTTATACCAACAACATATTCCACCTTTACAGGTCCATTCTGTCGATGCGGTGTCGGACTTCTCCGCTGTTCCTGAAGGTATAACACACCTCGGCTTCTGGTAACAGACGTCCTTATTTTTGAATTTATGAGCCGCCATCAGGACACAACTCAACTCTGACGAAACCTTCACCTCCTGAAATGTTCCATCCGTCAATATTCCATCGATGTCGAGAGCAGAATTTTGCCACATTTGTTCGAGACTCAATACGGAGGTTGCAGCTACCAACATCAAAAGTGCTATAATTAAGAGTGAAAAGATTAAGTATAAAAGTTAATATTTATCCATTACTGATTTAAATTAGAATTTTAGAGAATTAATAGTTTATAAATGCCGATTTTTATCGTTACTTTTCAGAATCTATTTGAAAATCGTATTTCTATTATTTAAAAATATTGATTTTTTCTACAAATGAACACATCCAAAATGGTTAAGAAACCGAATTTATAGCGATTGATATTTAATTTAATTTGATTACTAAATTTTTTGAAGAAATAAAATTTCCCAAGATTTTTCTAGAAATGATTAAGATGTGAAATACTTTCAGTAATTCTATAACGGAAAAAATTTCAAATATTAAACAATATAGCAACGAGCTTCTTTTTTGTGGTATACTGCAAATACTTTCTCTGAATAACTATTACAGGATATTATATAAGTGTTCAAAATATATTCTATAATTGAAATGCTATACATGTCTAATGAATTTAAAAAAAAATTGTTCGATGGATTAGAATAATAAATCAATTTTATTAATAGCTAGGTGTAAGATAGAACAGTTATCTACAAAAAAAACTAATTATAAACAATCCTTAGAAAAAATGTAAAGCTTACATACCAAAACTAATCATGGCTGAAGCTTCATCTGGAACTGTACAACAGAAGAGGGATCAACATAGTGAATTGTATTGCTACTGCTTTTCTTTAAGTACTCATTTTGACCATTCGCTCTCTAATGAATAATGAGGTTATGTTCTCGGTATGATATGATTAATGTTCTATGTGAAAGAAATAATTCGAACGTAATTATTGAGTAGAAAGAACTTCAAATTGATACTTATTAATACATAAAGAGCTAATTTGAATATAGTTCAATCTCATTATTCTTCAATTGCAAAATTATACCATATTATTGTAATAACTAATAAGGTATGCTTTTGTAACCCAGAAAATTGGAGGAAAATCATCGGTCAATCAGAAAAAAGATTTTCATAACTTACCTGACTTTAGAGCTATTTAAAGCAATCACAAAACGTTTTTATTTTACGAAATCAAAATCAAATTATTCATTTATTATATAGTTACTTTCGATAGCATGAAAAGGGTTTTAGTTCAAAATTAACCCGTTTTATTTACTACAACAATCAATAACACTCAGAATTGGATTGAAGAGCACAGCACAACTAATATATTATATTGTTAAATGAAACCCAGTTTTATACCGTGATATCAATGCAAATATATATTTCACATAGTGCATGAATGCATGTATAAAATTAGAAATTTGTGCAGCAATCATATGCAGTTGCGGTATAAGTCGTATTAATTTATAATATTGATGATGCTCAGCAGTTGCTGATATTGTGTACTTAAGTGTTTGATATTATTGATGTTAAACACTAGTTATTAACTTATTACATAGAGTGACTTATTATTATTTTCTATTCATTTCTAAGCATTTTGTTAGTTTTAGTGTAAATCAAAGTATTTGCTAAAAAAATTAAGGACCATTATTAATATTTGAATTTATTTTTAAAACACTCGCTTTACTTTTCAATAAAATTTAATTGCACGACCGCATGTATTGATAAATGGAATAATATTTATTGAATGTATGTAATAGGTTTCATAATTCATAATAGGCAATTACTTTTATTTTGCGCAATGTATAGTGCAAATTCGAAACTTTTATTACTTGTAACCAAATGCTTGTATAGTGGCAAGCAAAGGACCGAACGCTATTATACTGATGGACTGATTTTCTTTTATGTAATGCCACTTAGCGCCGATTCAATTTATATATGATTCATTAGATGATTCCAAATGAGCAAAAGTATTATGTTAGGAAATATTTAGTCTCAAAATTCATGCTTCAGAAGCATGAATGTAAAAAAAAATAAAATGGTCTATTTCTATCTTGTGAAACCCTTTAGGTAGAGACCTATATAAGTATTCGTGAAGTTAAGTATTCCATTTTTACCCAACATGCATAATAGTATATTTACATATAAAAATAATCTGCTTAATTAGCATGAGAAAATCCTTCTTACTTTTCAGATTAGACCCTTTACTTAATTCTTTTACACCTTGCAATAGAAATATACTAGAAATTCTTTTCTACAAATTAGTTTAAGCATAGTTTTAAAATAGAATTAATAAATAATAGCGATGTTGTATTATCAGGGAAACAAATTATGAATACAGTTAGAATATTGATAGCACAAACCGTGGATTTTTCAGTCAATATTTTGAGATTTGGCACCGTTGCTTAAGATAAGCCCCGCCTTTTTTAATAACTGGAAAATATGCCAACAAGTTAATAGTAAATGACAATAAAGATACCAATTATTAGTGAATTTTGAGAATATTCAAAGATGGTATCAATTAAATTATGTTGTTTATTAATATTTGAACATATACTTTAATGAATTATTATGGCGAGTAAGTTTCAAATTCTTTATCAATTCTTTCAAAATAATCATAAATTCAGGTTTCATGATTTTAGCGGTGTAGTGTATGGTCAAATTTACCTAAGGTTCTGCTTGTAATATTTTAATATTCGCAATTTCGTTATATATATATTAAATAATCCTCAAACTTGTTTTTATGCCAGATATATCATTCATGAACTATATCACTAGTCGGGCTGTGCACAGCTCGTAAATTTTATCGTATTTATTATTGTTAATACTACTTGCAGTTTTATAGTATAGCGCTATCTGATGAATTTAAAAGATTATAGTAACGTTTTTTCACGGAATTACAGGAAAAATACAGGAGATGTTTTTAGGCTGTTCTCGTAGCTGGTTTCAACAATAATTGAAATTCACTTTATTCCAGATTTTTATGATGCTCTTAGAGTGTATTAAATGTAAAAACTAAGCTTTAATTTCAGTTTTAACCTTCCTAACTGATCGTATTGTGCCAAAGGTTAATATATGAAAAGTTGATAAATATTAAATTTAAGAATGACAAACAATATGTTGTGTTATGCAGAAGCTATTTTTTTTACTTATATAGATGAAGGAATGAAGATGAATTGAAAACGAATTCAAAGACATAAATGAATGAAAACATAGATTCATTTATTTCCATCATAATTAGATATATTATTTAATCTGTTTCTATACAGGTCAAGATCAGGGTAACCAAATGTTTACCAGATTATGAAGTCCATGTTACCGTAGTTACACACATGTTTAAAATGTATGAGAAATAGACGCCAAGTATTATAATTCAGCGAAACAATAATGAATATCGATATTTCGTTGGAAGATTAATAGTTTTAATTACTTAAATCGAAATGTTAAGTTTGTACATATATTACTATGACATAATTTAATTGACACCATCTTTGAATATTCAGCAAAATTCACTAATTGGTATCTCTATTGTCATTTACTATTAACTTATTGGCATCTTTTCCAGGGGATCCGGAAAATTGATCGATAGCAATTGACCGAAAACAATTGATCGAATGGAAAATTGATCGAATGGAAAATTGGTCGAATGGAAAATTGATCGAAAGGAAAATTGATCGAAAGGAAAATTAGTCGAATGGAAAATTGATCGAAAGGAAATTAGTCGAATGGAAAATTGATCGAAAGGAAAATTGATCGCACAACAATTGATCGAATGGAGAATTGACCGAAACAAAATTGATCGAAAATGATATTGGATCTATTTACACTAATTGACAATGATAACTAAAACTATGAATTACCAGGGACACTTACTTGCAATATATTACAGCTAGTAGATCTTGTTACCATGATTTATATATAATAATAATAATTTATATAATAATATTTAATAATAATTTATGTACAACATTTCTTCAATCAACTGTTTTTCTATAACAGAGAATTATATGCTTTGAAATATATTATAATTTGAAGAACTTTAAATTTTCTTAGTTCTAGAATTTAGGTAGTTCTAGATATCTTGTGAAATGAAAGTTAAATAATTAATTAATTTAGTATAGGTTTAACGTCTTTTTCGGAACAAAAAGCCATGTCACTGACTGCAAAAGGGAATTAAATACATGAGATAGGAAGAAGCAGTCAGAAAGGAAAATGGATTCATGGACAAAGTCACTTAACACCGTCGGTGTTAAGTGAGTACTCTGTGAGTGCAATCACTTACTAAGGAATGTAACAAAAAGGGACACTAAGCACCGGTTACTGCACTCACAGATGGAAGAAAATAATGAAGCTGATCTATTCGATCAATTTTCCTTTCGATCAATTGTTGTGCGATCAATTTTCCTTTCGATCAATTTTCCATTCGACCAATTTTCCTTTCGATCAATTTTCTATTTGATTCGACCAATTTTCCTCTCGACCAATTTTCCTTTCGATCAATTTTCCTTTCGATCAATTTTCCATTCGATCAATTGCTTTCGATCAATTGCTTTCGATAAATTGTTTTCGGTCAATTGCTTTCGATCAATTTTCCTAGACCCCTTTTCCAGTTTCTACAAAAAAGCGGGGCTTATTAAGCAACGATGCTAAATCTCAAAATATTGACTGAAAAATCCTCGGTTTTTGCTATTAATATTCTAACTTTATTCCTAATTTGTTTCCCTGATAATACACAGAATTCTTGCCGTTGAGGTGGTATTTTCATATTAGATAATTATGATAAAAATATTCATAATATTTTGTTTTAATAGTTCAGTATCTCAATGATATGAAAGAAGTCTTTTATAATGATATTACAAACTGAAAAAACCCTTAAATCTCAGCACACAACCCTTCCACATTAACCAATTTAAGTATTTATGTGTATGTAATTAACACTCGGTGATGAATTAAAAAAAAAAAAAAAGTATTTGATATAACGGTAACTAGTATATCCACCTCGGTAAGCTCAATTAAGCACGGTAGTCATTAATATTAATCATTTGTTGTTAATATTACTAAGTAACTTACCCTTTCTTTATATCAAATTCAACCTTGTGTTGGCCAATCACAAGCTGTTTATTTTTCACTACACATGTGTTGAACAGCAGAAAGAAAGGTTGAGTGAACGCACTCTATCATCTTAATCTATCATGAAGCTGTCTTTGGTGAATGGAAGAGAAGGGGCTTTTAACTGCTACTTGCAGTTTTAGAGAACAGATAAAGCTATTACAAAGGACGATCTTTGAACGGACATCCCCTATACAGAGGACAAAAAATTTCCTCTCAAGAGGACTGCAGATCCCTACAACGACTCTTTAAATTATATGGTTTAACAAATATTTTATTCGTCGACCAATTATCTAGTTAAACATTAATTATTTTCGAGGTATTTTAATTTACACTCAATACTTAATGTATTGATTTTAATATTTTCAGTATTTTGAATTTGTTACCCTTTTCCGACACATTTTCTTTGATTAGAAAATTTCAATAGAAAATGTCTATAGAAATTTGAGAAACGTGTGACTATTCTATATTATATTTTAGTATATACTTCATTTATTCATACCAAACAAAAAAATAGAATCAGGAAATGAAATAATTTATTTTTAAGTGTTGTTCAGTTTAATAAACGATTATTAAGGGGACTCAATGTTTTTTTTGTTTTTTTTTATTAATAAGGATAGAAATTTGAAACTTCACATACGTTTGTATCATGAGCAATGCAGAAATTCATATTTAGAAATATTTATTTTTCCCTTTCTAACCCCCAGTGGGGGTATTTTTATAAAATGGCTATTTCTCACAAACTAAATGAGATAGAAACAAAACGATTCCGGAAATGAATTTCTGAGACTTTTTCACATAATTGCTATTTGGGTTTTTCTTATTTTTTGCATTCAGTTTTTTAATATTTTGAAAAAAAAATAAAAATAAACAAAAATCTTTCATTTTATTTAAAAAAAAATCTATATGCAATAAATTGAAAAAAAAATAACAAATGTACCTTATATATAATTGATCATTATGCACTTTACAGATTTTATCTAGGTTACCTATAACCAAAGGAATTGGCTTTTGAAGTTTGAAAATGCTACTTTTCACGACAGGGCAATTTGTCAACAGATGAAGGAACTCACCTTCCAGACTTAGTATGCGTTTCACTTTAGTTAGTATTATAAGAATTAAGACAAAGTTGTACCTACCATCATCCTTTGCTTCTTTTTAGAGAAGCAAACTCACAATAGATATATTATTAAGGGGATAATCTACCCATCTACCCCCCTCCCCCATCTACCCTTATCTCCTCAAAAACAACCAGCAGCGTAGGAGGTAGAAGGCTCCATATGTACGTTTGCGAGCGTGTAGCTCGCTTTCTAAGAATCAGATCCTCCTGAAATTTTGTGTACATCTTCTCTACACTATATTCATTCATATTAGAACATAAATAAAAAATTGTGAAAAATATCAATTTTTGACCATTGAGTCCCCTTAATTATTGTGCTATGTGTAATAGTTTGCATGTAGGTACATAGGTATCTATGTAACTGAAGTATGTCATATTTCATAGTATTTTAAGTGACAGTTATACGTAACTTATTATTTCGTACACTTATATATGTAAGTTGTATAAATATTATGAGATTTTCAATAAAAAAATTCGTTCAATAATAATTTGAGATTCATTAGGGTTTCTTTGAAAAGCTCTTAAATAAAACTTACAAAGTTTAAATCCTCAACTAAACTAATAATGTAACGATACAAGGAATACTGATCGGTATAGCAGACACATTTTCGGTACATGTACGAGTTTTATCTGTACTGATTTCCTCAATAAAGAAGTTTGAAATGGAATTAACAATGCTTCATTTAGATCAATAATTCAACAAACAAATTTAATCGACAGTTACCTTACAATATTTCATGTGCTATGATAAAATGGCGATAAAACAACTGTTCAAATATTATTATAGCCAATATCTATATACATTATACGACCGACAAAGGCATACGATAAACGCAAACTCTTAAATATTGATAAACAGAGATCAATGGAAGAATAACACTGATAATATTATAAAATAAGTAGGTGTAAAAATCAGTAATAGATCTAGTTTCAAAATGTCAAGATGTGGCACCGGAATAATCACAGTAGTAACTCTGCAGGTTGTGATGAGTTTGCAGTTCTGTACTGCAGGTACATGTAACTCAATTAGAAGTTCTTCTGGTCGTCAAATTGAAGAGAAGCTTATATCAAATTTCTTTGTCGAGTATGTGGAATACTACAATTATAGGAAAATTATCTTCTTAATGGAGGGAAAACAGAATTGTGAGTTAATCAGTAAAATAATCTTTGCATGATAACAAAAAAGAGATTCTTCGAGATTCATCTACATAGGTATAAAGAATAACTATGTTCAATTTATACTATGATATTATGGTTGAATCTACCTAGGGTACTTTACACCAGTCGGACCCTCACTGCTATTAGCAAGTGGGCATTAACATAGGAAAAGAAACAATCTGACCAGCAGAACTTTCTATTGACCTTTCAAGACGTTTACTCTCCGTTTACTATGATCAGTGTACGAGTACTACGACGTTATAGTTACTGATATTTAAGAACTCTACAGTCTACAGTCAGGTGGTTAGATTAACTATTTTGTCGAATGTAAACTTCATCGCTATTTATGAATCTCCATCAGGTTTTGGAAGCATCGTTCATAAAATCAGAAAAAGACCAATCACTCTTTCCACAAGCGTTAGCTACATGGATGGAAATGTTTCTTTGAATACAATTACGAATAATCCAATGTATTGGAGTAACCGGAATGAACTGATGGTTTTGGTGACGCAAAATGAGGAACGAATTAAGGAGGTAAATCTATTACTTGGATATCGTCAGTAACTCAGATGTTTAAATTCTAATAATACAAATTCAACTTATTCAAACTAAAGCTTCAGAATTTGTCAAGAGAGAAATACAAAACACTTCGAATCATCATATGGGAAATAACGATGTCAAAAATATTCAGAGAAATATTCTTACCTATTGACAACATGGTAAGTATTTAATTAAACGATGATACAAGTAAATTATTAGCCTTTCTTATCATTCCCTTTCTTTACTGTTAACGTTCTAGATCCAAATTCGTGAACTAAAAAAATTAATATTGAAAATAATTCCTACAACCTTAGAACTAAAATAAAAAATTCGAAAGTACACACTCACAGTGTAGTGGTCAGTATATTCTTGGATCGACTAATGGGTACAAGACAATTGAGCCCCGATAATTGGGCCTGCAGCCAATTGGGTCCAAGACAATTAGGATCAACACAATTGGACTCAGGACAATTGGGCCCCATGACAATTAGGGCCCGGATAATTGGGCCCCACAACAATTCAGGCCAAGAAAATTGGGACCCCAAACCAAAAAATATTATAAGCGCATATTTGAGTAAGACCATTGCTATTTAAAATAAAAAATATTTCTAATATGAAAAATGTATTCGCGTTATGAAAAATATATTCATTTTGTTATAACATATACTATTCATACATAAATACTACTTTTAATGAAACTATTATTTTTTACTGTTTAGAGATAGACCATGTAAGCAAAAAAATCCTAGATACAGTAGAACTCTTGTGTAGTGAATGAGCCATTAGAAAATAAGAATGTAGGGTACAGTAGGTATTTCAAAATAAGAAACATTAGAAAAGGAGAAAATAGGTATTTTAGAAAACCATTCCCCACCAAGACATGCCGAAATCATTGAAACATACAAGCCGAATTCATACAAAAATTCAGTGTTTACTATTGAAAATTCTTATAAATTAATTTTACAAAATGTATTACCATAATCTCATTTTAGGCCAACAACTGTTGATTTTTTCTTAGTTCAATGTAGCGAATAACCTTTAAAATTTACCCTTATTATTTTCTAATTATTATTGTGACTTACCTTTGCCAGACGATGTACATTACAAATTAAATCCATATGACATGTGTCCAGTTAAGATGACATATTTAAACTTTTCACAAGAAATCCATAACCCCGAAACAATATATCACTTTATCAGGTTTATCAATTGAATTACAGCACTTTTATGGATTGAGAAATTCTCGAATATAAAGCATGTTTTTAGATAATATACTGCATATTTTAGAGAATATATGAATATATTTAGAGGATAGGTAGAATATTTTTCAAAAGAATGTATAGCATATTTCAAAGATAATATTGCCACAACCCTAATAATAAAAAAGTAACACTTTTTTATTGTATCTGCTGCCTCAAATTTTTCGAGGCTCAAATTATTGTCTTAGGAACCAATTTTCCGAAGCCAAATTTTTGTGGGTTTAATTGTCTTGGGCCCAATTGTCGGTGCGCCAGTGTATTAATGTGATGGAGGAATAGGATACAATTCCAGTTGATTTAATTTAATTCTTTAACTTTGATGTATGTTATTTCTTGATAATCGGATTTTCGAATCTTCCACTGAGGTGTCCCCTAATTCTTAAATAATTAATTTCTTATTGAAATGTTAAATTAACGATATTCATATTATTGATAGCTTATGAATAATTTAACATGTACATAATACAGATCACTTTCTTGATGTACAACATCAACATTGCTTCTGAAAACGCTACCATCGAAATGTGGGAGTCATACAGTGTCAACAACATCAGCTCTGAGATTCAAATTTCGAAAGTGGGCAAATGGGTGAGTTTCATCGAATACATTTTGATCATTGAAACAAATTGAGTAAACATTTAGCAATATTTATTTATCATTCACTATACTGATTATCTTTTTGCACATCTAGAATAGTAGAAGCAAACTGGAAGCACCGATAAAGGATTTCTCATCGAGAAGAATGAATTTGCAGGGCATGAGTCTTAGATGTTTGATTCAGGTAAAGACTAAAAATGCATTAAAAAACTGATATGAAAATTAATGTTTAAATAACTTGATAGAAGAACAGTTTTCCTCATATGAAAGAGATCAAACGAAAAGCGTCACCCATCCACTTTCGAAAAGAAATCCACAGCGGGTTTTAGTCCAATAATAATTTGATGTTGTTGTCGGTTATTCATAGGAAAATAGTCATCCGTTGATGTTCATTCAAACAAATTTCAGTTGGAAAAAAAGTTCTGAAAGAGTTAACAATACAATCTAGAATATCAGCTTAAGGAACATATAAGATTATATGACGGCAGCAGTTACATTAATTAGAAGTGATACATATATTCTTATTTAGTTCTCTGCTGTAATTTCATCTTATTCATTCAATTTAAGGGTGATTACTGGTCAACCATTGTAATGTCGAGTAAGGGAGGATGGAATATCGAAGGATTTTACCCAGAGACAATGAAGACATTCGAAGAGTTCATGAATTTTAGGTAAAGTCACATGGGTGTTCGTGCAATAGACATACATTCCAGTTCATTAAATTGAATATGTTTCTTATTGAAACAGAGGTATTGGTTATATGTGGAATTTTTCTGTGCATTTTTCCAGTTGTTCTTACCGTCCAGCACCAGACAGACAATGGGGAATTGTCAACAAAGATGGAGAATGGTCAGGAATGATTGGCCAATTATTGAAAGGCAATGGTGACGTCATAGTGGATAACTTAGCTCACACAAAAGAACGAGCTGAAGTAGTTCAGTTTCTATTCGCTACTGGGAGCGATGAGTAAGTTTTCCACGTTGATTTGACGTATCTGAACATTGCGTGTTTCTGTGAACTCGGCGTGCGTGACAAATTTCATTAATTAATCCTTTATCGCTTTTGGTTCATTCAATCACCTCATAAGATTACAAGAATGGAATCAGACATTGCTTGTTATATAATTAACACAGATGCCACAAGGATGAATTTTAGCGTTTCGAGCACACCATTCCTTTTAGCATTCAATATGAAAATCTTGAAGGTCATAAGATTTTAAAGTGATTGAAAAAATGTATACTGATCGTAATTTTCATATTTTATAGGGGGAAATTTAAACACAATGTCGAAAATTTTTGTGAATTCGATCCTTAGAATAGAAATATTTACTCATTGATATTTGCTCATTAACAAGAACACCAATGAAAACCAGAACTCAAAAATGCATTTTTGACTAACTGTAGTATGTTTGATTCATACAAAATCTTAATAATAAATTAAGATAGAGAGATTATGAAGTAGGATAGGTAATAGGTATACATCATGCGACAGGTGGTCACAAAATTAATTGTTTAGTTCAAGTTTTCACCCTTGCTAGATATATTGCAGTTTAAAAGCACAAATTTCCTACTTAGAGTTTTAATAATTACCCTCTGTAAATAAGTATCTAATGATGGTATATTTCAGGAATAATTTGGTGATGAAATCTATCGTGCAAAGGTCTACAGTTTGGGAGACATACCTCTCTGAATTCAGTTTCTTCGTTTGGATTTCAGCAATAATATTCTTGACTGTGATGTCAGCTTTATATTACATTGTTGTTAAATTAAGTACCACAGAAACAGTCAACCTAACGATTGATGAATGCATTTTTCACGCATTTGCTGCATTTTGTTCCCAAGGTTTGTAATATGCCCATTACTTCCGTAACGGAAATTTTCAATACACGATAACATAATTTTTAATTCAAAATATTTGTAAGAAAATATCGTGTATTAGGATGCGCATGAATTGAAAGAATTTTAATGATTATACAAAGATTCTTCATCGTCATAGGAATATTGGAATCAAAAATTTAGGTATTTTTGGTTGAGTTTAACTATATTTTCAGATTAAAATTCGAAAATCTATCCATTTCGGATTATAAGAATGACCATTGAGGTGCATAAATCCCTAGTTTTCAAAGGCATGCAAAGAACTATATACAAACAGTGATTCTAGGTTAAATACGGTTCTAGGGGAATTGCCACTGGGCGAATTGCCACTGGGCGAATTGCCACTGGGTGGATTGCCACTGGGGGAACTGCCCATTTGGGGAAATTGCCACTGGGTGAACTGCCCATGTGGGGGAATTGCCACTGGGTGAATTGCCCATGTGGGAGAATTGCTACCTGGGGAACTGCCCGTGTGGGGAAGTTGCCACTGGGTGAAATGCCCATGTGGGTGAATTGCCACTGGGTAAATTGCCACTGGGTAAATTGCCACTGTGTGAATTGTCACTGGGTGAATTGTCACCGGGTAGATTGTCACTGGGTAAATTGACACTGGGTGATTTGTCGCTGGGTGAATTGTATACCTGATGATACCTTATACTGTTAAACCCTTGAAAATGTACAGTGATAAAGTTCCTTTCAATATTTCCTTATTCGTGTTATCTCTATCCATCAAATCTCTATCCTGATTTATAAAACTCTTCTATATTGAACACTGAACAGGTTTCAACAAATTCACATTAATTTTAATTCAACTTGTATATTTTAATAATTTCAGCAGGTCTTGGTGGGCCACGGCCTTCTTTAAATACCCACAATCTTATTTTCTCTTGTTCTTCATCTAAAATAGCTACATTCTTACTTTCTATTGGCTGCAACCTAACTCATTCACTTTACAGGAGTTCACTATGTATATAGACTCATAGATCAAGGTACTGTAACTATGAAATTTGTTTCTTATATGACCCATCTCAGAACAGAAAACTTATAGTAGTTTAAAAGAATAATAGTATTTATTCATGAAAAGAATATGTTCTATTAAAAAATATTTTCTTTTTCATAACGAGAATATTTTCTCATAAAAAGAATATTATTTATTTTAATTATGCTCAAGACTATATTTTTATACAAAACGCATAATATCGCATCCCTAGTTATTATACATTAGTAATGGTCTTTAATTAAGTTAATACAGTAAGATTCTTTACAAAATGGGTAAATAATATAATTGTCTTGGGGCCCAATTCTCTTTGGGCCCAATTGTCGTTGGCCTAATTTTCCTGGGCTCAACTGTCGGCGGGCCCAATTGTCACGGGCCCAACTGTTGGCGGGCCCAATTGTCTTGGCAATTCCCTCAGTGGCAATTCGCCGTGCACCGTTAAATACACCCGTGCAAAAAACTCCTGGTCAAAAAATCATTTAAGTATATATTTTGTCACTATCGAACCCCTCAGGGAGCAAGCCACTCCAGACCACCCAACCGGACCGCTAACCTTACCTTGAATAATAATGATTTTTTTTATAGAGCTGGTTTGTTGCACGGTTTTTTTTTTTCTTCGATCACCACGTAGAGCTAGAGTCAAAATATTACGTTATCAATATGTTTAAATTCTCAGGTGTCTCCAAAATAGCTGTTTCTGTTAGTGGCAGAATAGTAGTGATCTCCATCTTCATCTTTACCTTTCTCCTCTACTCATTTTACACTAGTCTGCTCTACTCAAAATTAACAATCAAACGGTCAGTGTACCCTTTCAGTGGAATTCAAGAAGTTCTGGATGACGGATCATACAATTTTGGTGTGGTAGAAGGCTGGGCAGTTCAAAATGCACTCAAAGTAAGAAATAGGGTATTCACTCAATTACCGGGCACCTGCAAACAAGTTGGCGATAGACAAATCTGACCTATCTAGTTTTTTTTAATATATTCGCGAGTTGAGCCTAAATTAAGTGTTTTAGTACTTAGATAAAAAACAATCATGTTTTGCTAGTTAGTCATCAAGTGAGTAATTTAGTTAGGTAAGAATTAATGAAGAGCAACTTTTAGTATTTTAGTAATGGTTTACATAAAAAAATAATCAATTTGCTTCAATCTACCAAATACTCATGTGTGTGAAGTGGTCCACGCGTTTAGATCATTTGATTTTAAATAGATTTGGTTATAGACCCTAGTCTTAAAAAATAGTCATACTTTTACAATGCACAAGTATTACGTTTATTATCAGACAACCTTTTGTGATAAGGATTTTTATTGATGAAAAGTAATAATACTATAGCATGATTTATATGTGATGATAATAAAGACTACCTATATAACAAGTAAATTATTATGTGCTTATTGCATTATTTATTGCAGTCGGTAATCAATTGGATTGATCCGTGCTTCACCACCTTACAGAAATAGTGAAGATCTTTCACAGTTCGACAGCGTCATTGTATCAGATCTTTCAATGGTGACCAACGTTAAGTTTGAGGGAGACTCACTTGTGTAGGCATCGTTGCCCGTACGGTTTAAGGGGATAGGAATCAGGATATCTAAGGACATTGCGCTACCCGCATTCATTTCTTCCCTCCATGCTAACGAGAATTTGGTTAGATCCATTCTGTGCAGAACACAGATTGGGGTGACCGAGAGCTTGGAGCAGCAGTGGAGAAATGGCAAAGTGAGGGTTTAGTCTTGGCTGAGGGATGACCCTAAATCGGAAGCCACTGTGGCAAGACTGCTCGAGGAGGCTGATCAGTTGTCTAAGGCACGTTTGATGGCACTGCATGTAGAGAGAGCGGACTTTAGCTACATACGCTGCCAGTTCCCACACTTGGAATGCTACTCGAAGCAGAGTCTTTTCGGGTTGCGATCGCGCTGCGTCTTGGTGCGGACATCTGTGAGCCACACGTGTGCCAATGCCGCCAGAGAGTGGATTCAAGGGGACTTAATGGTCTATCATGTCGCTACAGAGCTGGACGCCATCCGAGACTTGAAGCCCTGAATGATGTTATTAGGAGAGCCTTGATTTCGGCTGGTATCCCTCCAGCGCTTGAGCCTCTGGGGGTTGATAGGGGTGATGGTAAGTGGCCTGATGGTATCTCCGTTTTCCCTTTTACAGATGTGAGTTGTCTTTGTTGGGATGCAACATGTGTAGACACTTACGCGGCATCTCACTTGATAGACTCAGCTTTGTTACCTAGTAGCGCAGCCAAGGACGCGGAGAGGAGGAAGCGACGCAAATATGCTGTTCTTGGCATTCGATATCGGTTCGAACCCTTAGCGGTGGAAACGGCAGGCAGCTATGGTGAAACGACAGGAGCACTTCTTGCTGAAATCGGCCGTCACATTACCGACGTCACTGATGATGTGAGAGAGACCATTTGGTTAGAGCAGAGAGTTGGTTTGGCAGTTCAGAAGGGCAATGTTTTCAGTATCCTGACGTCGATCAAGGAGAAGTATGATGACCGCCGTTTGGGTGTCGCCCTGTGACCTGCTATAGGAACCTCTCAGTCGGTTGGAGGCCACTACCATTGGCGATGGTCATAGCCATGGTCGTAGAGCAGAGAAGCTCATCTTTTATTTTTTAAGCCATGGTCATAGAGCTGAGAAGCTTATCTTTTATTTTTTAATGTTCATTGTCTAAATAAAGATAATTGTTTTTTTTTATTTATTTAAAGAAGGTTCTCTTTAAAAAAATTTAACTGTTTAATTGAGTTGTAGGATTTAATTTCTAACACGGAGGTTTGCTGTTCTACGGCTATCTATGACAGTGGCTGAAAATATGTGAACGTGCGGGCGTGTCTTGAGGTAGAAGACGTGACATTTGTGTGTATGTGAGTAACGCTGATATTTGCCTAAAAGAAAGGCAGTATAAGTACTTGGTGTAATAACATTAGTTTACTTTCGAAGTTATTTACGCAGTGCTTATTTTGTTGTATGCAGCTAGCAAGTTGCATTACCAGTACATCTTCTGTATGTTTAAGGGCTGTCTTACATCATGGTTTTTTGGTGTCTCAACGAAACGTGCGTTTTGGGAGGCTGTACAGTGTAGGGGAGGTTGGAGGCCATATTTGAGTTCTAAGAAATCGACACTAGGTTGTATATTTATTTGTATTATCTTGTCTAGTTAACCAGTGACGTCATATTGACATCGTTGCATCAGCTCTGGGAGCTAACAACTTGGCTGCTCATAGATATATGTAGCAAATTACCATAAGCTTTACCTACCACAGAAATCATAATCGGTTTGCATTACAGCTTATTCTATCCGTATTTGATATATTGTAATGAATTGTGAGGTGACACTTATAATATTCATTTTAAAACCATAGAAATGCTTGAGGAGAGTGATAAAGATTGTAACTAGCAGTTATTTCTAGGCTGATACTGATCCTCTCTTTTATAATACTGGAATATTTAAGGCTAAGGACCCAGATGAATAATTTATGAATACTAATACTAATTTATTTATTCAAGAATAATAAAATTTAACTAACCACAGTTTGCTTATACTACTAGATACTCCAATATCCCTTTCCTGAACAGATTAACTTTAACAGAACACAATGTGCATTATTCAACTGTAAAAGCTTGACACTCCTTATATATCTGTCCATATAAAAGATTTACAGTCTCTATTAGTACACGGTGTGCATTAACCTTTGTAAACTTGTTGAATTTTATATAGCAGTTCATTCTTATCTCATAATATAATTATGTGATAAATTTACGCATTATAAACAACTATTTTTTAGATTATAAAATATTTTTTGCAACTAGTGGTATTAAAGAAGGGCGTGAAGCTATTGTATTTTACTTTTCAGCAATAAAAATCCTTATTCTTATCCTTGCTTTATATTATTACAAATATTAATGAAACTTTTCTCATTCTGAACACTGTTCTTGTCCTTGTATAAATATTTTGAAATTCAAATTATCCAACGCTGAAATTAGGATTTTTGTTTCTCAGAGCAGCACAAGAGAGGAAATCAAGAAACTTTGGCAGAACATACAAAGCAATGGAGGATTAGTGAAAAATCTAAGTGAAGGAGTTGAAAGAGTGAGTATTTTATTATAAAATGTGATCTGGAATTTGTATTCTACCTGAAATTTTTGACATAGAGAGATATAACGTATATTAGAAGCAAAGGACATTAACAAGGGAATTTTGACTGAAATCTTCTATTGCCATATTTCATTTTATGCCTTACTTGCCTACATCTTACTAATTCATTCATTTCAGACAAAGAATGAAAAGTTCATATTCTATAGGGGCAAAGCAGGTATGTACAAAATGGCTAAACTATATAAAGAAAATTTTATAGTTATGCCGTTCGGAAAATTCTTCTACCAAGCTGGAATGGCTGTCCCAAAAAGTTCTCCGTACATTGAAGTTTTCAATAACAGGTGAGAGTGAAGTTTATTGTATTTAAAAATTCAATATTACAATTATTTAAAAAAATATAAAACAGAATCGTTAAAATATTGAAATAATAAAATTAATAACATAATAAAACAATTGCTTAGAAAAACATTAAATTCAATAAAATTTCTGAAAAATGTACACTCATGTCAAAAAAGGCATAAATAATTATTAAAAGTAGTATTACTTATCAAAAATATATAATATAATTCAAAGAGAAAAAAACTGAGAAAAACACTCAAATTTTTATTAAAAATTACTAAAGTCATTCCAAATTTCAGAATATTAAGATTAGATTCATCTGGTATTGTGAACGCTTTGAAGAAAAAATGGCAGTCGTACCATCTGTACAGAAAACCAGAGGTACCAACCCCGATTGAAATGGACCAAGTGCTGCCAATATTCAACTTCTTGTTGCTCATGATTTCAGTGTCAGCTGTAACACTTTTCTGGGAAATTTTATCCAAGAAAATAAATAGAAGAATTTAGAAATTTAACCTCAATTAATGTATAACAAGTTAGGGTAATTTCCTAGCTATTGCACAGTTAAACGATTTCAATTGTGAAAAAAATTATAGGAAAGTCATTATTTTAATTCGTATCTATGAGACCTAAAGTTAAAAGTTAAGTAATCATTATTTTCTTTTATCTTCTCACATGATCGAAAGTATGGAACCGTCCGACAACTCGGAACCTGCCCTATGTTATTGAACATTAGATGTATTTTATGAAAATTTCATTATTTCACAATATAGTAAAATGTATATTAATCGAATCATAATTATTATATTTGTATCATTCTAAAGATTGTATAAAAGAAAACATAATTATCATCATCTAACAATGAATATTTATTCGAACTAATTGTAATTCAATTTGTTCAATGATGCATTCGACATTCATTCACAGTAGAACTCTTCCATAATGAAATTCTGTATAGTGAATTTACTATCCTGAGTAAGGAAATGACCTCTATAAATGACCAAATTTTCATAAGTCTGCCATAAAATGACCATTCGTTTTCTAGATCTCATAACCATTGATGGCAGTCTAAAAAGAAAATTTGTTAGCTATAGAGGCTACTATCCATAGTAATTAAGCGTAGCCTTACACGTTGTCTCGTATACTGCTGTGCTTTAAAAAGTGTTCCATAATCTTCACAGGTTTGTGGAGCAGAAAACTGAGGATTTTTAGGTATAGCACATGCACTTATCACATCCCCTTCTATTTTGATAAACAGAAATAGTAAATATACATACGAAAAAAATATGTCGAATAGGATTTCAAAAATATAATGAAGAGAAGGAGGGACCCTAGACGTCAATCAAAAGGAGAGCAAGAAAGAAAAGCCGAGAAAATCAACAGCAGAAACCAACTTCAGTTTCCCCATACTGGCCACCTTAGTAATTAGTAGTACTAGTAACCTAATATATTCAATAATTAGTTTTTCCGAGTAAATGAACCTCAAGAAAGTCTCCAATTTGTCAACCAATGAATTTTATTGAATAGCAGGATATGTGGAAGATGAAATAAAAGAGAAAAAATTGCATATATAGGTATATTGTTGGAAAAATGCAGTTAGTTATGCCGCCTGGGGAATATTGTTGGAGAAGAATGGTTGCAGTGTAAGACACTCCGAAGTATTACAGGACAAACAGTAAGTGGATCCAGGATGATAGTGAGTGCACAACATTAGCCACAGAATAGAAAATGTTTATACTCGCAAATCATCAGATCCAATGCACGCTAAACAAAGAAAATGAAAATGAAACCGCTAACCTACATAGTATATTTCAATCAATAGATAGTTGTAGGAGTTAACTTTATATAATGAAATTATAATTATATATAATAAATGATATCTCATTTATTTTCAATCGACGACAAATTTTTAGGAGAAGAATTGATCAGTGACGAATTGTCCGTACACCGGTGACTACACTTACTGATGTAAGATTCATAGATGAAGGTAAATGAAAGCTATATTCCTACCTTTCACAAAAATCTAATATATCATAATAAAAGATTGTACCGATTGACACAAAAGATACATATATTATAGAAAACATTTAGATAGGTGAAACATCATGAAAAAGGTTAGATACATTAGAAAGAACCGAGAAGATATTTAAATATGTTCATTCAATAAAACCTTCAAGGAATCTTGGAAATTCTTGAAGCAATGTTTTTCTGGATTTCCGGTGCGGTTGCAGTTTCTTGATTGCCACTTTGATAGCGATCATTCACGCGTCCACTTTCTTTGTAACGCTGGATAATGCGATTAAGAAATCTCCGTCTCGATTTTGGAAATCTGAGTACCTTCAAGAACTCAGATACAGACTTTCCTATACTCAGTGAAGTTTACCTAGACTACACCTTTTATTGGATAGGGCTATTAACTTTTTTAAATAAGGGATGACACCTATTGTAAGTTAAATATTATATTGCAAACTATTGAATCTAAAATATAAAAGGAATTAGTTCAAATATATGTATGAATTATATTAAAAAATAAAGAACTTGTTGCAGAACTGGTGTGCCACCCTGTAAACATAAACATAGTACTACCCTTTAAAAGTGCAAGTTGTGTTAAAAAAGGAAAATAGACATAATAATCAATGAAAATTACAATCCATAATCCAAATGGCAATATCTCGGAATCAAGGGAATCCATTCCTCTTGACTTTATCCAACGAAGATGAATACTAATAGAGCAATTGGAATATCAATAAAAAATTGAATTTGTATATTTAATAATTGAGTTCATATTTTCCATCAATTAGCTAGTTTTCAATTAATTTATTTCTCACATGATTGTTAAAATGCTCGAAATGAAGGTATTGCCAATTTACACTTTTTTTCAATTTATGATACTTAATCGCTCAAAATACAAGAAAATTCTGTTCACATTTTCTGTTGATAGTGTAAAAATCTTACTTAATACCCGAATTGTAGGTATAAAAGCCTTTATTTCATACATATAAAGTTCCTAACTGTAAAGCAGTCCCTGTCGTCTAGTTTGTAGTCTTTGTCAATGTTCATGACTGCACATCTGCTGTCGGAGGAAGAAGGTTGTCCGTCCCCCCAGAAACCGTGTGCTAGCGCCATTCCCGTACCTTCCCACCGCCAGGCAGAGTCTGCTCCCTTGCGAATGTTGATGTAATACTTGTCCGTGGTTCCTAGAAGTGAAGAAATTATTATTTCAGTAAAATTCATCAATTATTCATTATTACCTTATTTTAATATAAGAGTCGAAGACTTGACAATTTTTTCTTTCAATTTAGTTTCATATAGTTTCATCCTAATTAATTAGTACTACTAGGCGTAAATGACCAAGTTGGACGAATGAATGACCACGTATTACAATTTAAATGAAAGTTTTTGGTTCTCTTTTTGATTTATCGAATAATAATTGTTCTTTTCGTATTGTAATATATTTTTCATATTTAAAATTTTAACTTAATTAACTAATCATTTCAATGAGTGTTTCTGTAAAATATTTTCAATAAAAAATTTATATTATTAGAGAATATACATTTTTCGAAAAATGATTCTAATTTAAGTTCTAATATTTTCTAAATAAAATTATATTCAACGAAAATTTGGAGCCACTTAATGAGAAATTGAAGAGAAAGGAGCAACTCTTACAGTTTGTATTTAATGAATCTTAGCCATGAATTGGTTGAGCTTATAGCATTTAAGAAATATTCCAATCAACAAAGATGAAAAACAGGCTAATATATTATATCTAAATATTATAACATCACCAACTTGAATAGTTTCTTATGTTCTGATTCTGAACCATAATGGCTTGTAAACTTTACACAAAGAAATAAAAAAAATGCATCGTTTTTTAAGGACGATATTTTTCTTTTAAAACAAGATGAATATGATCTTTATAGAAAAAAAAATACTTCAGGAAATTTAGAGTTAGATAGTAAGAAAAGAAAGAGTGCTACCGGAGGAGAATAAATTTGGGTCTAGGCTGATTAAACGAAAACGAATTGGCCGAAACCAAATTTTCCGAAAACTAATTCACCGAAACAGATTCTCCGAATACGTGTTTGTCAAATTCCAAATTTGCCGAAAACCAATTTTCCGAAATACGGATTTGCCGAAGGACAAATTTTCCGAAAGACGAATATTGGTCGAAAATCAAATTTAATGCATTTATGAAGAGCATTCAGTGGGATTTTGTAGTTCTCTTCATTTTATCTTATGCATACAAAAAATACATTTCTTATATGGATTAGACATTACTATCGCTATTATTACAAGGTTAGGAAAGTAGTATCTGTACCATTTATTATTATTAGTTAACGTCATTTTTTTAAATGTTGCGATAAGAAACAAGACCTTTTTAACAGTAATTATTAGGAGCACAAGAAACATAATCTTAAATTAGGTTACATGTTTACAGAATGTGTTCAATTTGACGCACATTTGTTACGATGCAACCGTTCAAACGTTTTTCTCGCAAAGATTCGTGAAACTCTTGGTGTCTTTGCTAGCGTCCACCAATCATTGGACAAACGATTGAACTGCTGCATCGCAACAAATGGGAGGTAGTTTGAACACATTTTGTAAACATGTAACCTAATTTAAAATTAAGTTTCCTGTGCTCCTAATAATTACTGTTAAAAATGTTTTGTTTCTTATCGTAACATTAAAAAAAAATCTTAACTAATAATAATAAATGGTACAGATACTTTCCTAACCTTGTAAATCTTTAACTAAGCATTTTAGACCATACCTTCATAGAATAAAAAGTGTCTATTTCGACGAATGCAACCTTATGCTAAAGTTTGGCAACAAAGTGTCGGACACCCTGTATAAATTTGTATTCCGCTAATTCCGCATCATTTTGCTAAATTCAAATATCTAACTGTATATATAAAATATTAATTTGTATATGGCATTACTTATAAAGGGTTGACAGAAATCAGTGTTTTAAACTGAAACAAATTTATCCATGCAAGTGACACAATCGTTGAAGCCAGAGGTATATTGGGGAAGATATAAAAATAACAAATAGTTATGTTATTCATTACAAACAATTTTATATTTTATACGCAATAAATGGAATAAATATTAATAATGTCAGCCACAAAATACCTTCTGTATGGAATACTATTAACAACTGAATTAAACATACGAATACTGTGCGTGCTGTATATGGCGTATTTACATGAAGAAGTTTAGTTAAGTAATCACATAAAGTTCTTTACATGTAGTTTATTTAATTCGCCGTGATATACCATCCCTACATTACAACAAAGCAGAAAACATAGATTATTCACACAAAAATGAATAAACACGCTAGTAACACAAAATCTAAAAACAAGCCAAACGCTCAAATGAAAGAAATGTATCATGCTCCCAAAACTGACTGAATAAAGCTTGAACGTCTTTAAAATAAGAACAAAGAAAAAGAATCATTTTGTGTTTAATTTCACAATTACAATGATTAACGAGTAGATAGAATAATTTATAAGCAATTAAATGAGAAAAGGCATACTGTTGGTGTATCACTTGACTTCTATAAAGCTTTTGACACTGTTTCACATGATATTCTACTTGGTAAATTGTTTAAGTATGAAGTACGTGGACAGACACTTGCCTGGTTCAGAAGCTATCTTGAAGATAGGTCTCAGAGAGTGAGAGTTAGAGGTGTTTTTTTCTGCATCTAAGGTTGTTAAGTGTGGTGTACCTCAGGGTAGTATTCTCGGCCCAATTTTATTCTTGATCTATATCATTGACCTACCTGATGTTGGCATTTCTGCTAAGTTTACACTATTTGCTGATGATGCTACGCTGACATTTAGTGATCGTGCCTATGACAACATGGTAGATGAAGCAAGTTCTAATCTTTCACTGGTTCATAACTGGACACTTAATAATCGCCTGATGCTTAATGCGGAAAAGACCTCTTCAATACTATTCACTAATCGCAATGCATCTCTATCTTTTGTTGATCATATTAAGTTTTTGGGTGTATACGTTGATAGTAACCCAGCTAACCATATCCTCTCTGTCCCGCGTGGTACAGAGGGGGACATCCCTCGCTAGCGAGGGACAGAGAGGGACAGGGGATTTCAGACGTCTGCAGACGTCTGAAATCCCACGTCTTTCCAACGTCTGAAATCCCACGTCTTTCCAACTTCTGAAATCCCACTCACGTCCCACGTCTTACACAAGCGGGATGTCCCTCGTCTGTCCCACGTCTTAAATCCCACTCACATCCCACGTCTTTCCCACGCGGGATGTCCCTCTCTGTCCCACGCGGGATGTCCCTCTCTGTCCCACGTCTGTCCCACGTGGGATGTCCCTCTCTGTCCCACGCAGGATGTCCCTCTCTGTCCCACGCGGGATGTCCCTCTCTGTCCCACGTCTGTCCCACGTGGGATATCCCTCTCTGTCCCACGCGGGATGTCCCTCTCTGTCCCACGTCTGTCCCACGTGGGATGTCCCTCTCTGTCCCACGCGGGATATCCCTCTCTGTCCCACGTCTGTCCCACGTGGGATGTCCCTCTCTGTCCCACGCGGGATGTCCCTCTCTGTCCCACGTTTGTCCCACGCGGGATGTCCCTCTCTGTCCCTCGTCTGTTTTACGCGGGAAAAAGTACGCGGGATGTCCCTCTCTGTCCCACGTTTGTCCCACGCGGGATGTCCCTCTCTGTCCCACGCGGGATGTCCCTCTCTGTCCCACGTGGGATATCCCTCTCTGTCCCAAGCGGGATATCCCTCTCTGTCCCATGTCTGTCCCACGCGGGATGTCCCTCTCTGTCCCTCGTCTGTTTTACGCGGGAAAAATTTATACCAAAAAGGTATATCTATCTCAAGCTTTATTTACGTATCATAACTAGGTAGGTATTCATAAACAGATGTAGGTATCTACTATCTAGGTAGGCATTGATGAATAATACTAGGTAGTAGGTAAGTAGGTACGGATTGATGAACACTACCTAGTAGGTATACTAGGTAGGTAGGTATTGGTACTGGTAGGTATCTAGGTAGGTATTGTCAAACAGTTATAGGTAACTAGATAAGCATTGATGAACACTAGTAGATAACTAGGTAGGCATTGACAAACCGTTGTAGGTAACTAGGTAGGTATTGATGAATACTAGTATTTAACTAGGACCTATATTGGTTTTTATATACAGTTGTAGGCCACTAGGTAGGCAATGTTAAACACAAGAAGGTAACTAATTAGGTATTGATAAGCAGATGTAGGCAACTAGGTAGGCATTGATAAACACCAGTAGGTAATTAGGTAGGTATTGAGAAACATTAATGTAGGTAACTAAGTAGGTACTGATAAATACTACGTAATAGGCAAGTAGTGATAACCACCAGTAGGTACAGATTGGTGGTTATCACTTGTAGGTTACTAGGTAGTTATAAATAAACTCTAGTAAGTAACTAGATAGGTATAAGGTAGTGATATCACCAGAAGGTAACTATAGGTAATATTAATTAACAGTTAAAGGTAATTAGGTAGTTAATAACATTAATTAACATTATCATTACAAATATTAATAAATAACTTTATACACATTCTTATCATTTACATTAAAAAATAAAAGATACCAAAATGTAGAATATTAAATTATATTTATTTAAAATAATTTTAAGAAGCACGCAAGTAATCAAGTTGGATAAAGATCATTTTAATACTACTTCTACCATGTCCAGGATGGCTGAGTGGTAGCGACGCAGGCTTCAATAGTACATCACACTAGAGTCCTGAGTTCGATTCCCGAGATGACCACTACAATTCTTTCTCCATTTCTTCCCATTTAATTTGTATATAACAATATGTAATATTAAAATAAATGATATACAGCCAAATGTACATATACACTATATGCAATATGGTTAGAAATTGCAATAATAATTAGTATGATCTTTTTTTATTTCTTATACATATTTATATACCCCAATTAACCGAAGTAGTTTGAGCCAAAAGAGAGATATGTCCCCCTTGCAGAGGGGGACATCCACACTCTGTCCCACGTCTTGCAGAGGGGGACATCCGCACTCTGTCCCACGTCTTGCAGAGGGGGACATCCGCACTCTGTCCCACGTTTTGCAGAGGGGGACATCCGCACTCTGTCCCACGTCTTGCAGAGGGGGACATCCGCACTCTGTCCCACGTCTTGCAGTGGGGGACATCCGCACTCTGTCCCACGTCTTGCAGAGGGGGACATCCACACTCTGTCCCACGTCTTGCAAAGGGGGATATTCCCACTCTGTCCCACGTCTTGAATACTCACTCTGTCCCACGTGGGTCCCACGTCTTATTTCCCTCTTCCCTCTGTAGCGAGGGACATCTGCACTCTGTCCCACGTCTTGAATCCCTCTATAGCGAGGAACATCCACATTCTGTCCCACGTGGGTCCCACGTCTTGAAAACGGAGTGGGGTAAGACGTGGGACAGGTGGATGTCCCCCTCTGTCAGAGGGGGACAAGACGTGGGATCAGACGTCTTGCAGAGGGGGACCCCTGTGCAAATGAAGAGGGTTAGACGTCTGCAAGACGTCTGATGTCCCCCGCCCCACGTCTTGCCCCACGTCTTAAATCCCTCTATAGCGAGGGGTATCAGACGTCTTAAGACGTGGGACAAACAGCTTTTGGTTAGCTGGGAAACTTAATTTTTCAGTGCATATCAAGTCTTTAACAACTAAGTTAGCTAAATTTTCTGGTATATTGTACTCTGTTGGTTGTAATGCACCTGAAAATATCTTAATAAACCTTTATTATTCCTTAGTCTATCCACATCTAATATATGGAGTAATTTTATGGGGTGACTCTGCTGATGTTTACTTGGAACCTTTGAACTTGATCCATAAGAGAATTGTAAGAATTATTACTCATTCTATTTATTTTGATCATACAGCACCTATTTTTTATAGAACAAAAATTTTACGCATCAGAGACATTTACCGATATTTTGTAGGAATATATATATTTAAATAAGAAATGTCTAATTCTATTACATATCCATCCCATGCTTATAATACTAGATACTGTACTAATGCTGTCCCTTCTTTTCAACGACTTTCCCAATGTAGTAAATCTCTTTCTTGTTACGGACCAAAGATTTGGAATTTGATACCTATATCAATCCGTAATTCTACTAATCTTGTAACCTTTAAATCTAAGCATAGAGAGCATTTAGTGAGTTCTTATTTGTCTGATTGATTAATATTTTATTTGCTTAGGTTTTCCTATCTAACCTAGTCAGTTTGGTACAGTAATGAATCTTAACGAATATCTGCCTGAAAAGGTTTTCCTTCATATAGGCTTGATAAACTCTAGATTAAAAATTGTTTTAACTACATTTATGGGTGAAAATGTCACCTGTTTTGTAATTGCTTTGTAACTTGTTTTTTTTTTTTATCAATAAAGATTACCTACCTTAAAGGATCATTTAGTCGCATTGTAGTGTAACTAAGGGTTAATTATGATTTTGTTTATTTTCTCTGTGTTTTGTGTAATTTAACATTTTGTTTTAAATAAGTCTTTCGGTAAATTTGATTTTCGGCGAATTTGTCTTTCGGCAAATCTTCACTTCGGCGAATCCGTTTTCGACAAATTTGGGTTTCGGATTCGGAGAATCCGGTTCGGCGAATTAGTTTTCGAAGAATTTGGTCACGGCAAATTCGTTTTCGGCCGATAAATTTGAAGGAATAAGTAGTATTTGAAATCTACCTAACTGTATAATTGTGTAGCATTTTACTAGTTATATTTATTTTTTCAAATATTGAAAGCATATTACAGTGTTACAAAATTTTGCTCTATTATCTGTAAAACGTAAATTTTTATCAGTTTCGTTTAGCAGTCTAGAAAACCATTACGTTTTTGGTCTTAAAATCAACACGAACCTGTGTTGAGGTATCTCCTCAGGGTATCAAAAGTAGCAGAATCTTCCACCACAGCCAATGATGCCCCTTTGTCATCACAGTAGGTGAGTGCACCACCAAAAGTTCTCTTTTGATTGTTACTTGAAATGCAGCCAACACCAGCCACTTCGACGAACGGTGCCTCGCAGTCAATTGTTTCTGAAGTCATTTTACTAGGTTACGAATAAAATTAACGTTTTATAAAAAGAGTTTAGAACAAATACGAAAATTTAAGAATAATATTAATTAATATCCACGGAACCTTCGAAAACCAAAGAAAATCTGTGTGATTTTTTTTAAATTTCAATTTGATTCCCAGGAGGTAGAACCTGACCTGCAAAACTTGATTTCGAAGTGACGGATCCCCACGAAATATTAAACAGCAATAGAGTCACATAGAGCTGATACTGACTGTATGTACAACCTATTTTAGTTAAATTCAATACACATTCGAGCAAATGCCCTCAAGTATGTACATTGTATACTTCGAAAGATATATCAAAAGAGAAATACTATGATTACAATATTTAATAATATACTCCACCTTTACAGATCCATTTTGTCGATGCAGCGTCGGCCTTCTCGAAATTTTCTGAAGGTATGACACACCTCGGTTTCCGGAAGCAGGCACTCTTCTTTTTGAACTTATGAGCAGCAGTCAGGACACAACTCAACTCTGACGAAGCCTCCACCTCATGAAATGTTCCATCCGCCAATATTCCATCGATGTTGAGAGCAGAGTTTTGCCATAGTAGCTGATCTAAATTCTGTCCGTGAGTTACAGCTACCAGCATCAATAGTGCTGGTGGTAATAAGTATAGACAGTTTGAAATCTAATAAGTAATTATTATATATCAATGTCTCAAAACAATCAAAGGGCCACTAGAGACAATTTTCATCGTTTCTATCAATGTCCCTCATCATTTTGCTGCAAAATATTTGGTTGCTTATAGTTGCTTAATGTGCTTATATTGTCACGTACCTTGGTCTACATACTTGAAGAGCTTTAAAGCTATACTTGAGATAAACTTTACATTTTTCTTTAATAGAAAACTATCAGTGCTAATCTAGTTCACTTAGAGTTTTCCTAGAGAAAAATGACTCTTAACATTCCATAGTTGGGAAGGTGATTCTTAACTAAAGCTAAAATGACTAGGGCTAGACAATAAGTTTGTTGACAGCTAGCCTAACTTTTAGTGTCAGTTGGTTACTTGCATTAAACCAAATAAGAAGCTTCCTTACATAAAGCCTAGGTCGCACCGCCCGAACTTTATTGGAGTGTTCCTTGAACGGCGGGAGAATAAACTGAATTTCAACAACGCTCGTTACCGCGCACAAAAGAGAAAACAAATCATGGGAACGCAAGCGTTGATAGAGCGGTGTTCTACGAGTGTGGGCGTTGGATCGGCGGGGGTTTAAAGTTGGTATAGCGGTATACTGTTTTTGACTACGAAGCTGAGTGGATGAAATCTATCAGAAATTCTGATATATTTTAGATGTAAATCGATAGTTAAAGTTCATCATTTGAAGACTTGGTTACACCGGAGGAATTTTGCTGTAGCATTCCTAAAACGAGGACAAAAATCATCACCGCTGGTTACCGTTCACCAAAAGTTGGCCCCCGTTCAGGTAACGCCGTATACGCTCGACCACCGCTTATGTTCAATCTTACCGCTCCGAAAGTTTGAACTACACAAAATATTACGAACGTTGAGGAGCGGTAGTTTTCACTCCGCAAAGTTCACCACCACCCCAACAACGCCTAGTCAAAGTTTGTCTCCATTAGACCCAAGTTCGTGGACGTCTGGGTCTGCAAGTCCAACGCATAAATCTTAAATGCTTGACCACCGCTGTTTCACCAGCATTGCCCAGACGGTGATTATATATTGCACAAACTTTGATGGGGCAGTTGAAAACGTTTCACTCGTGGGCATGAGTTTCTTGAAACGGTCTCAGGCGTTGAATCAGTGATTCATTGCGGCGAAGTACTTTGGTTAGACGTTAGTATGGAGATTGCACAGCTCCATACCGCCAGACTAACGGTCGCTACCGTTAAGCCAACTCAATAGCAACGACGGCTTCACCGGTGTACCGCTATGGCACTGCCCGTATTTTCTATTTTTCCCCATTTAATGGGGAAAGTCACAAACAAGTCCCAGTCACACACATCCAATTATACAAATAGAAAATAACCTATTAAAATAGTAGATTTTCTTAAAATTGTTTCAGAAGTCATAAAATATATAAAAACCATCTGTAATATTATATTATTTTATAATCTAATCTAATCTAAATGTATGCAAAAAACTTAGTAACTTCATTTTTTGAAAGTTGCAAAGTACAGTAGGAATTATTCATGTTATTTATAGTTTATAACTGGAAAAGTTTAACATACATTGGAAAATCCTACTAAGATGGAAATTGAATAGTGCTACTAGATAAAACTAAATTCAATTTCACATACCGAAGGTTGACATGACTGTAGCTTTCATCTCTAGGCTATGCATTGAATTAAATTGAACTTGAAGGGAGTAGCGCCGGAAACAGAATATAATAGCAACAAGCAAACACCATTATTTTATACGTCAATGTAATGGTATGATTGACCTGAAATTATCGGTTGTAAAATGACAGATTGGTCGTTATCATTAGTAAATTGGAACATTTGAACCTCTGACCTAGTAAAACGAAATATTAACTATTTATAGAGTTGCGTATCATAATGTGATACAATTGAGAAAGGAGAAAAATTTGGCAGTAACTACATATTATGACATATTTTATGATTGAAAGATATATAACTTTTCCTCACGTTTGCACACATGTTATATTGTTGTCATTAATGTCGGAGGAAAAAATTTCGTAATCTAAATATTTTATAGAATTCTTTTAGTTGTTATAATTCAACAGAAGCCTTTTCTGTTGAGAATAATCATTGGTAGCAACTGAAGTCAGAAGTGAAGAGTTAACGGGTCATAAATTAAATACCACTGTATAATTTAAAGATATAATTCACGTCACAAATAGTTATAGCACAAGTGACCCAGAAAGGCTAATATTTAAAATCAACAACCAATCAGAATCCAGATCTCCTTAACTAATATGACGTGACATTTTTCTAGTCCAAACATATACCTTACTTTTGCAACCTCATTATAGTTCACAGTGATATTCTTATTTGCTTAATCGCTTATTAAGTCCTTCTTCTACTCGAATTACTTAATTATAACTATTAAAATGTGATTCATTATTATTGGCACACTTACAATTGAATTGAAATTATATAGTAGGTTGCTGCATAGATAATAATATAATGAATCTGATGGGATGATGATGTATTTAAACCACCAAATGTTATATAGAATTTATTTAACCTCATTTGCTTAACCTTATTCTTTATTTATTCAACCTAAAATCAAAGGGAATCAATATGGCACAATTTTGTAAATGATCTAATGGTGACTCGCAATAAGAGAAATTTTAATAACTAGTAAATTAACTAGATATCCCCAATAAATTTAATGGGGATATCAATAGAAAAAGAAAAAGTATATATGATTTTGAAAATAAATGTCAAGAGAGTAGATTTTTAAAATGTATGTGAAAAAAATTAGTGCTAGATACATTAATTTTGAAAAAAAATCATGTAAACAAAGAATTATTATGTAAAAAAAAAAATCAAAAAAAATATATCCAAAAATTTTGTGTCAAAAAAATGCCCTTGTCACCTTGATGACGATGCCAGCACATCAACAGATTCAACAATGAGTTCCACTTCAGTATATTTGAAAGGAGACAAACCTAGTTCATTCATCAATTATTGGTGAAGTTTGCACTTATGCTTTATAAGCACGATCAATGAGTCATATAAAGAGATCCAACGAGAGGACATGTTGACATGATAGACGGAACTGACACTCAATTACGTTTTGATTATTTCAGCAGATTTTGGTCTTCTACTTTTGTTCCAGAGAGCTGAACATTACCCATAGTTGAGTTATATGATGCATTGTGCAACTTTTAGAGCTTTCTTGAGAACTGAAAGGCGTCACGATGCTTACAAGTTGACAAAACGCACATTCAAGTCTTAACGCGTACAGACTTTATTATCTTGATAGTACTTAAATGAAAGTCCGTTAACTACTATTAAAAGTACTTAAGTACTCTTCTTAAGTAAACAAAAAGTACTTAAGTAACTGTAACTTCAATATTATTAAAATAAAAATTAGAATGGATGATGATATGTCATAGGCTAAAATGTAAAGATAAAAGGCCGAACGAACATTTGACCGAAGCAAATTTGGCCAAATGGACATTTGGCCGAAATAACTTTATTTTGAAAAAAAATTTGATAGTAATATAATTCAATATAATAGAAATAATAACTTTGAATAATATAATAACCAATGATAACAATTTCAAAAGTATGAAGAGAAGCTTTTTTTCACTCCTTATATTTGCGATGAAATCCATGATTAGGAAAAAATTCAAATTGTTGAGCAATATATGCTAGTAGTTTGTGATATATGCATACACATTATGTACATATTAAAATCAGTTTTCCTTTTTATAACTTAACTTTGAAATCCGATGGAAATAAAAAAACATTTATTGAATTAACCGGAAGCTGCAGTTCGTAATATGGATACACATTATGTACATATTAAAATTCAATTTCCTTTTTATGAAATAACTTTCAATTCCATGGAAATAAAAATAAAAATAAAATTAAACGAAGGCTGTAATAGGTAATATGGATTTACATTGAATAAAAGTCTTTCTGCCAAATGTTCGTTCGGCCATATTAACACCAAATCCACTTTTGGCCCATTTTCTTTCGGCTAAATGTCCGTCCGGCCAAATGTCCTTCGGTCAAGTGTCCATCGGCCAAGTGTCATTCAACCTAGAGTCATTCGGCCAAGTGTCCGCGCACGGTACCCACAGAGTTTTCATATTATACTAGAGACAGCGAGCTGTTCAGTGATACCAGGACGGTCTTAAAATGGATCTTGCCAGTTACAACCAATATTTCTTCAGTGCTCAGAGTGACGCAATAGGGGTGGTGTGCGACGGTGTCCGGAAAACTGCCAGGCGGAAAACTGCCAAGCGGAAAACTGCCAGGCGGAAAACTGCCGAAGCGGATAACTGCCATACTTATAACACCTGTTATAAGTATGATAATTTACATGTGGTATGATGTGGTGTATACAATCTCTATTTGATATTTTTTTTATGATATGGTTTTAAAATGGCATAACCACATGTTAATTATGTGTTTTTATGATGGTTAGATTGGTTCAATGTGTATAACACATATTCATAGTCCATTGCCACATTAAAATCATTACAGCACATGGTAAATATATGTATGCAATAGGGAATGGTTTGCAGGGTTGAAGATTTGTTCAATCCTCAAATTATAAACACAAAACAAAATAATTAGACACTAAACCCGTTATTAACTGATGATGTAAAGACGCGTTGTGTAAACAATGAAATTGTACTCTGTCCCTAATACAATTATTCCGTTGTTTCTTCTCTTAGTATTTTCTAAGAAAGGTTATATTTTCAATTTCTATATTGTAATTGATTGATTTTTCTAATATTGATCTAATTATGTATTTTATTCATTTTCTAATCAATTTGTGTACATTTAACTATTATTTTTATTTTGTAAAAATGAATATCCCTTTAACTCCTTAACGAAAGGCGAACGGCTTTTTTATAAATTAAATGTCATTAATGACTAAACTGATTAAATTGCCAATAAGTGACTGGCAGTTTTCCGCTTGGCAGTTTTCCGCCTGGCAGTTTTCCGCTTCGGCAGTTTTCCGCCTGGCAGTTTTCCGTGTACCGTGTGTGACACAGCTCGCTCCGTCAGGAGTATATGATTTGCGATGATTATTAATTATATTTATATTGTATCAAATTTATTGAGGACAATTCTAAATGTTTTCAAACACATTTATTTATTATTTTGAATTCATTTAAATAATTATGGTATCATGATTACAAAAGAGAGCAATAAAAAATATTCAAATTGAACATTTTATGATAAAATAAATGATCTTCAAAATGCAGTTGAATATATTTCAAGACTATCTTTTGTAACTATACTACAACATTTTGAGAAGAAAATTGTCCTCCCAAGTTAATATTATAGACATTATATTATACAAAGCAGTCACGTGACCCTAAAATTATTTGCACCCAAAGCGTCCTCCCAAGATGAGTTAAAATGTTAGCCACTTGACGGTACCTAATATCCAATGAGAGTTCTGTAATACGTATCTTATATTCAATGAAACTTTTGTAATATTTACCTATAATATTCAATGAAAGTTCTTAATAATGTATATAATATTAAATGAGAGTTCTGTAATGTGTAACAAATATTTAATGAGAGTTCTGTAATGTGTAACAAATATTTAATGAGAGTTCTGTAATATGTACCTTTTTAACGAATATTCGTATATTCACTTTCTTGTAATGAATATTTTGGATCAATTTTGTGGATTAACTGTGCTATGTCTAAAAGTGTGACATAGCTTGACCATATGTTTCATATACATGGCTTGGCAATAGAAGTGGGTGGCCGGAAATTTCGGTCTAGAAAATTGGGTCTCGGAATTATAAATGGCCTCTCAATATAAATTTCCGTTATGTAGTATCCGCTAGTTTGTTATACTTAATATAACAAACCTGGCTGGGGGGTTCGGTGGACAGCTATATTCATCTAACTGATAGGTTCTATTTATACATCAGACAGAAAATTCCACTCAAATCTCATGTTAAATAAATGTCCAAATATGTCAAAATCTATATTGTTACGTATCTTTTTACAACAGTTAATAAATACACTACACATTTCAGTATCCATAATTTCAACTTTTTCTATTCTTGTTCTATTATAAAATCATTATAAAATGAGATCGAGTTTTCTGAACCGAATTTTCCTAGAAGAAACGAATTTTTTCCTTGGCTATAGGTGTGATATAGCTTGACTATAGGTGTATATATCTTAGCTTTAGAGTGATATAGCTTACTGTATAGGTGTATATATCTTAGCTTTAGGGTGATATAGCTTGCTGTATAGCTAGTAATGCTTGGTTATAGCCTATAAGTGTTATTGATTCAAGAAATTGAAGTCTGCAAATCATTACTTTCCCAAGTGCATATCATTAGCTCTTTAAGTTTTTACATACATCACTAATATTTATTACCTCAAAGGTAGTCTAACTTAGTTAGTAATTTGCTGTGGTTAAGCAACTTTATGATATAACTTGGGTGAATAGAAATACATGAATATAAACATATTGCATTACTGCCAGAGTTTGGAACCGAATAAGTTATTACAAACATTTTTTTTTGTATATTTATCAAATTAATCTCGATTTAATATATTAATTCTATCGAATGATTAATATCTAAATTTTTAGAAATAACAACTACTAAAATTCAAAGAGAATAAATTATAATGTACGGTTTGACAGAATAAGAATTGTTAAAATAGCAAGAGAAAGTACAATGTAGATACATAGATATATTAAAGTATGTAAATAGTTAAATAAATATTAGAACTAACTACTATTTGAGGATATTTTTCAGGTTTCAGTTTACTAATTTTTAATTATTGAAATTGTAATTTTTGGAACCGTTGTCAATATTTGAACACCGAATCGACATAACGTAATTAAATAACATTTTATTTGGATTTAGCTTAATTAAATGGGTAATTTTTATCTAATCTAATATCTCATGAAAATTTGTACATTGAAATTTAAAGAGAAATTTATGGATACAATGAAAACTAAGAACAATTGTAGCTATAAAATAATATATTTTCCTCTCCCATTCGTGAGTGCAGTCACCGGTGCTTGTGTCCCTTTAAGTGACTGCATTCACAAAGTAGCTTTTCTGCTTCCATGAGTATTTTCACCTACTTGTGGTATGTGACTTTGTTCAGGTATAGCCACTTTCTTTTTTGACTGCTTCATCCAGTCCCTTTTATCAAATTTCCTTTTGACTTTAGTAATATTGTCTTTGGTTCCGAAGCAGACGTTAAGCCCCTAACTCAATATTATTGAATAATTATCCATCTGTTGTAAAATGTAAAGGAGAGATGGATGATAAATTAATTTCTTGTGCTTTTATAGAACCATGTTCCATATATTGGGAAATCCATGTTTAAGATATTTAAATCTATATTTCAGGAACAGGGATAGAATATCTACAAACCGGTAGCAGGTAAATTGCTCGAAAGACATTTGCTCGAAAACAATTGCTCGAAAAACAATTGCTCGAATGAACAATTGCTCGAAAGATAATTGCTCGAAAAATAATTGCTTGAACGAACAATTGACCGAAAGAACAATTGCTCGAATGATCAATCGTTCAGATAATATAAAATAAATGAAATACAGTTATTATCTAATACTAATTAGAAACAAAGACGATTAGGTACAGCTAATTAATCGAAGAGATTCCACTTCATTATTAATCGCCTTTCGGCATTATTTATGTAATTAAACATTGCTCAAATAATCAAATTTTGAATAGTCAATTGATTAATGTAAAAGAAGAGGAAAGGTCAACCAGATAAGAGCTACCGTAAAAAGGAATATTTTATAAAAACAAGTGACACGAATTCCAAAGGCTGGGCTAAATGCGTCGGGAACAATTCCCATGGCCCGAGTTGCTAAACCTAACAAACCTAACTTAGTCCCGAGAACGTCTCGTCGGAACCCAGTGAAGCTCTTGACTGACAAAAATCGAAAATTACTGTACCAAAAATTGGTACAGTATATTCCTGTTCAATAAAAATAAGAAAACAGGAAGATAATAATTTAAAAACAGTATTATGATTGATAGTAAATAGCGATGAAAATATGGAATGCAGTTATGTAAAATCCGAGGAGGATTTTATGGATAATTGCGTTGAGGATCGTGGAATGATTGTAAATGCTTTTGCCAGTATTTGTATTTATTCCCCATTATTTTCCCTCCATATTTAAGTCGGTATTTGTTACCTAGTTTTGTACCATAGCTAGTACGAAATTTATTGATGTCGGACATTCAAACGTTCTGACTTTCGTCAGTTACCGTTTGAATGTTCCACAAAGAGGTGATCTCCAGGTATGTTTTGTGTGGGGTACGGTCAAGAGCCCCCCCGGTCAAGAGCCCCCCCGGTCATGAGCCCCCCCCGGTCACGAGCCCCCCCGGTCATGAGCCCCCCTAGGTCATAAGCCCCCCCGGTCACGAGCCCCCCCTCCATGTTTTTAATCCTTATTTACCTAGTTAAACAAATGAAGAACTGCTTAGATAGAAATAACTGAGAGTTGCTAATGTAGTTTGTTGTATCCGCTAGATTGTTGTACTGCACACTTCATGATTGTTTAATGACCTGGCAGGGGGGTTCGGGGGGCGGCACGCCCCCGATATACATATATTTTATGTCTAATCAGTAATGAACTACAAAAGTGTCAATAAGGATTAAATAATATAGGTAAATAAGGATTTAAAAACAGGGGGGCTCATTACCGGGGGGGCTCATGACCGGGGGGGCTCTTGACCGGGGGGGCTTATGACCTAGGGGGGCTTATGATCTAGGGGGGCTTATGACCGGGGGGGCTCTTGACCGGGGGGGCTTATGACCTACACCCGTTTTGTGTTAGTTTAAGTTCCTATTTTTTAACTGTCTTACAGTTTATGTATAGTTCATTTTTACAGTCAGTTATATTGTTTCCTTTTTCATTCCAGCTGTGTATCAACAGTGTACCAAGCTCATAAACCTAAAAACCTACATGAAGCTAAAACCTACTTGAACCTAAAACCTATTTGAACCTAAAACCTACTTGAACCTAAAACCTACTTGAACCTAAAACCTACTTGAACCTAAAACCTACTTGAACCTAAAACCTACTTGAACCTAAAACCTACTTGAACCTAAAACCTACTTGAACCTAAAACCTACTTGAACCTAAAACCTACATGAAGCTAAAACCTACGTGAAGCTAGTGCCTAATCTACAGTCTTAGTGCCTAATCTACAGTCATGGTGCCTAATCTACAGTCATGGTGCCTAATCTACAGTCATGGTGCCTAATCTACAGTCAAGGTGCCTAATCTACAGTCATGGTGCCTAATCTACAGTCATAGTGCCTAAACCACTGCGATTGTGCCTAAATCATTGCGATTGTGCCCAAACCACCCTATTTGCCACTGAACCTTACTCCTGTTTGGCTACCTAGCAAAGATAAGTTTTTCTTGGTTTTTATTTTTGAATTCACTTCATAAAAATCCATGTTGGTTTCTTTAAGTTATAGAGTCCACCTCCACCCTGGGCCGTTCCAATTCACTTAATAATAAATTTGTAATTAATTAGTTGATCATTATTTTTGTTAGGCGATTAAACTAAATTGTTAAAGTAGTCGTATAAAAATTAAAATCTTTTGTTCTAACTAGTTTTTCCTGATCCTTATTTTAAAATTTATCAAACTTAAAATCTATTGGAACTTTAAAATTTACAATGATACCCAGTCTAAGTTTTACATTTAGAACTCGTTCATTTTATTTTGATCCTCATAAACCTTGCAGTCTTCACTAATAAAGTTTTAAATCGATGGGACTCAACACAGTTCAATTAGCAAATTTCTAAATAGTTAAAAGTGCGACTTGCACGTGAGAAGTTTAAAGGGACAATGAGGCGGATTGAATCCGTCAACTAGTGAAGTTAAATGTTTAGAGGAACTAGATACTTTGGCGTATTAATTTTGAAGAACTAATGAACATTAAATAAATGAATATGGTTGAAATTATTTATGAAGAATTGATAAATGCTAGTTACGACTTTACACCCACCCCAAATTTTCCTAAGAAAATTGCATTAGATATAATTGGTACGTCAAGAGTAATCAAAAATACAAAAGGTTCAACTTACATTAGATTATCTACACAAGATTAAAGCACACAAAAATTATTTAATTTTCTCTAATTACTACGAAGTAGTAACAAAATAAGGTTACATCATTTATTTTCAACTAACAAGTATTAAATACGAATACAATTCGTAATACAAGTTTAATCAGCAATAACAACTATTGCATGTGTACAAACAATACAATCATTCAATATAATTATCGCAAGACATAACTAATTTACCGACAGCATTTTGAAAAATAATTTACCTTTGATTAGCAATGGGGACCATATTCCTAATGGGTCAAAACTGACGCGAGTCCCTTCAATAGTTTACGTTTAGTTAGCAATTTATCTGGTTCAATAATGAATTTTATATAACTCTAGGTGCCACGTCATTTTCAAAATTTGCTCTTCTGTCTCTAAAACAAAATCAGGGTTATTACTTGAACACGCGAAAACGCATACAGATTTATCTACAAAGTCAGATTTAAAATCTGCAGTAACTAGAGAAGAGTTGGAATTGTGTTTAGTCAAATCAAATCCACCTCTAGCAACTGTCTGTTTCATTTCCTTCGCTAATTAAAGCAAGTGATCTTCGGAAATATAAAAGAACAAGAAATAGTCTACATAAAAGCACTTGTCAGTAGCTTCCACAGCGTCACTTGAACAGTCTGTATCCTAAGGTGCACCCGTTGGTGCGGACATCTGTGGTGCACCCGTTGGTGCGGACATCTGTGGTGCACCCGTTGGTGCTGAGCTCGGTGGTGCACCCATTGGTGCGGAGCTCGGTGGTGCACCCATCGGTGCGGAGCTCGGTGGTGCACCCATTGGTGCGGAGCTCGGTGGTGCACCCATTGGTGCGGAGCTCGGTGGTGCACCCATTGGTGCGAGCTCGGTGTTGCACCCATTGGTGCGGAGCTCGGTGGTGCACCCGTTGGTGTGGACATCTCTGGTGCACCCGTTGATGCGGACATCTCTGGTGCACCCGTTGGTGCGGACATCTCTGGTGCACTCGTTGGTGCGGACATCTCTGGTGCACTCGTTGGTGCGGACATCTCTGGTGCACCCGTTGGTGCGGACATCTCTGGTGCACCCGTTGTGTAGAGCTGTGTGGTTCACCCATCGGTGTAGAGCTGTGTGGTTCACCCATCGGTGTAGAGCTGTGTGGTTCACCCATCGGTGTACTGCTGTGTGGTTCACCCATCGGTGTGGAGCTATGTGGTTCACCCATCGGTGCCGGAGTGGATATCATAGAAAGAGTTTGATCGACTCTGCGTGTAGTCTCGATTTGATAGTTCACTATTCTATCAAGTTCTCTTTCTAGAATAGTAGCTCGTTTGAATGTCTCCTCATTAGAAGCTTGTTCTTTCTGGAGATTCAATTCCAGAAGCTTAGTTTCGTGTTCATTGGCCTTCTTCTTTTGATCTAGTTTGAGTTCTAGTTCTCGTCTCTTTAACTCGTATTGTCGTGCTGCCATTTCTTGTTTAGCGATAGCAGCAGCTTTCTCATCTGCTAATCTAAGTCTAGCTGATGATGCTCTTGAAGAAATGGAGAGGCCAGATACAATAGTGTTGGCTTGCCTTGGTCTATCTCGTGTACCATGTACCACTTGTTGCAGTTTCCCTCTGAAGTCGTTTATTGCAGGCAAATGCTATTTAGCCAAACTGGAAACTTTTCTGCACTTGCAAGTAGAGTCTCATAGCGAACTAAATATTCAGTGAAGTTGCTTTTAATTATGGCTAAGTTGTCAATTGGGTTTTCTAGGAGTTTTGTATCTCGTTAGATTTCCTTGACAATGATGCTAATTTACCGTATGGTGGTTTGCTTTGAATTGCAGCATTTTTGAACTCATCGTCGCTCCCATTGATTGGCGAATCACCATCACGTTTGGTAGGTGTTCTGATCATCGTTAAATCCCCAAAAATGAATTGTAAAATCCGAGGAGGATTTTATGGGTAATTGCATTGAGGATCGTGGAATGATACCCAGTCTAAGTTTTACATTTAGAACTCGTTGATTTTATTTTGATCCTCATAAACCTTGCAGTCTTCACTAATAAAGTTTTAAATCGATGGGAACACAGTTCAATTAGCAAATTTCTAAATAGTTAAAAGTGCGACTTGCACGTGAGAAGTTTATAGGGACAATGAGGCGGATTGAATCCGTCAACTAGTGAAGTTAAATTTATAGAGGAACTAGATACTTTGGCGTATTAATTTTGAAGAACTAATGAACATTAAATAAATAAATATGGTCGAAATTATTTATGAAGAATTGATAAATGCTAGTTACGACTTTACAAGTTATTATAAATTACTAATTAGATACCAGGACGGTTAGGTGCAGCTAATTGAAGTGATCCAACTTGATGATTATTTGTCTTTTATTAATTTGAACACTAAGCAATTGATTATTCGAGCAATTGTTCATTCGATCAATTGTTCGTTCGAGCAATTGTTTTTCGAGCAATTGTTCATTCGACCAATTGTTCATTCGAGAAATTGTTTTTCGAGCAATTGTCTTTCGAGCAATTGTTCATTCGACCAATTGTTCATTCGAGCAATTGTTTTTTGAGCAATTGTTCATTCGACCAATTGTTCATTCGAGCAATTGTTTTTCGAGCAATTGTTTTCGAGCAATTGTCTTTCGAGGAATTGTTTTTGAGCAATTTACCTAGAACCCAATATTTAGCTCATAACGCATATCGGTAAGTCCTTTCATTTATTTCCTCAGTGTGCATATAAATTAATCAGAAAGAATGTAAATGAAATTTACCAACCTCTAGCGTATAGTGAATATTAATAATTGATACCAAGGATTATACAAATTGTCAAAAACTTATCAAACGTCACTTCAAAACCTATAAACTGTCCTATGGGAATCTTGAAAAGTATTCCAAACTAAACTAACACAAATGCTTCAACAATATACAATTTCACTTACATATTAAGAATATAACTACATAAGATTTTGTCGTTACTTTGGGGGAATGACTTCATAACTAGTTTCCTCGGTTCTTGAGTCTTCGAAAGTAGTTTCCTCAGTTGTTGAGTCATCAAAAGTAGTTTCCTCAGTTGTTGAGTCTACAAAAGTAGTTTCCTCAGTTGTTGAGTCTTCAAAAGTAGTTTCCTCAGTTGTTGAGTCTTCGAAAGTAGTTTCGTCAGTTGTTGAGTCTTCAAAAGTAGTTTCCTCAGTTGTTGAGTCTACAAAAGTAGTTTCGTCAGTTGTTGAGTCTTCAAAAGTAGTTTCCTCAGTTGTTGAGTCTTCGAAAGTAGTTTCCTCAGTTGTTGAGTCTACAAAAGTAGTTTCGTCAGTTGTTGAGTCTTCAAAAGTAGTTTCCTCAGTTGTTGAGTCTTCGAAAGTAGTTTTCTCTGTTGTTGAGTCTACAAAAGTAGTTTCCCCGGTAGTTGAGTCTTCATAAGTAGTTTTTTCAGTAGATGGAGTTGAATAAGTTCGGCTCAGCTCTGCTCAAAAAAAATCAATTAATATAATAAATTATGGTTATAATTTTCTATAGAAGATGCCGTTATCTAATAATTTTTTCATCCAATTAAAGATAAAAAAATTTACAACAAAGAGAAAAAAAATTCTAATAGATCAAATGATGTAAGCCTATAATCATTGTTGAGAATAATACGATAATCATAAGTTATCCTAAGAGGCATCAACCACCATTAATATCTATAAGAAAAACCTGAATAAATAATCAATTATCAATAATTATGATACGCGATAATCATGCATGAAAATTAATCGCTAAATCGTCTTTGACTTCCAATCAAAATCAAGTAAAGAATATATCTACCACTTAGATCCTTTACTCCATTTATTATGAATCCTTTACCTAGCGATTTCATTGGATAATTTTATCCGATCGACAATGATTTTCAGTGATTATAAATAGTTTCATTCCGGAAGATTTCAATTTATTGGTAATAACATTTATAGTGCAAAAAGTGCATCCAAGATCTTTTCACAGTTTATCAATTTCACATTTCTAAGGAGAAACTTGCAAATATTTTAGTTTTAGTTAGATTTGTAAGATTTATTTTTAAATAGGAAATTAGAAAACTGTAATTTGTGATATTGGCATCATACAGTGACCCTTTTTCTCTGATAGTACATCATGCAGTGACTCTTTTCTCTGATAGTACATCATACAGTGACTCTTTTCTCTGATAGTAGATCATCACAGTGACTCTTTTTTCTGATAGTACATCATCACAGTGACTCTTTTCTCTGATAGTACATCATGCAGTGACTCTTTTCTCAGATAGTACATCATCACAGTAACTCTTTTCTCTGATAGTACATCATCACAGTGACTCTTTTCTCTGATAGAACATCATCACAGTGACTCTTTTCTCTGATAGTACATCATGGAGTGACTCTTTTCTCTGATAGTACATCATGCAGTGACTCTTTTCTCTGATAGAACATCATCACAGTGACTCTTTTCTCTGATAGTACATCATGCAGTGACTCTTTTCTCTGATAGAACATCATCACAGTGACTCTTTTTTCTGATAGTACATCATCACAGTGACTCTTTTCTCTGATAATACATCATCACAGTGACTCTTTTCACTGATAATACATCATCACAGTGACTCTTATCTCTGATAGTACATCATCACAGTGACTCTTTTCTCTGATAGTACATCATTACAGTGACTCTTTTCTCTGATAGTACATCATACAGTGACTCTTTTCTCTGATAGTACATCATCACAGTGACTCTTTTCTCTGATAGTACATCATGCAGTGACTCTTTTATCTGATAGAACATCATCACAGTAACTCTTTTCTCTGATAGTACATCATCACAGTGACTCTTTTCTCTGATAATACATCATCACAGTGACTCTTTTCTCTGATAGTACATCATCACAGTGACTCTTTTCTCTGATAGTACATCATCACAATGACTCTTTTCTCTGTTAGTACATCATCACAGTGACTCTTTTCACTGATAATACATCATCACAGTGACTCTTATCTCTGATAGTACATCATCACAGTGACTCTTTTCTCTGATAGTACATCATCACAGTGACTCTTTTCTCTGATAGTACATCATGCATTGACTCTTTTATCTGATAGAACATTATCACAGTAACTCTTTTCTCTGATAGTACATCATCACAGTGACTCTTTTCTCTGATAGAACATCATCACAGTGACTCTTTTCACTGATAATACATCATCACAGTGACTCTTATCTCTGATAGTACATCATCACAGTGACTCTTTTCTCTGATAGTACATCATCACAGTGACTCTTTTCTCTGATAGTACATCATACAGTGACTCTTTTCTCTGATAGTACATCATCACAGTGACTCTTTTCTCTGATAGTACATCATGCAGTGACTCTTTTATCTGATAGAACATCATCACAGTAACTCTTTTCTCTGATAGTACATCATCACAGTGACTCTTTTCTCTGATAGAACATCATCACAGTGACTCTTTTCTCTGATAGTACATCATGCAGTGACTCTTTTCTCTGATAGTACATCATCACAGTGACTCTTTTCTCTGATAGTACATCATCACAGTGACTCTTTTCTCTGTTAGTATACCATGGAGTGACTATTTTCTGACAGTACCTACAAATTTCCGAAAAAAATTTCCTTTAAATGACGTACCTTCTATTTCATGTACCATTGGAATAGCAATTTCATCCGAGTTGTAGTAAACCACACTGCCCGTCATTACTGGTGAAATGAATAAACTAATGATAATTAAGAATAATAAAACTAGATTTCAACATATATCTTTCTGTAATGCAAAATCCGAAATAAGAATAATATGTCCAAACTGTTATATCGTCTTTATCTATCAATCAAAAAATATTAATATAATATTATCGAATAATATATAGTTTCGTAGTAGTTTCAACTACCAATTTTACTGAACATTTCGAATGTATTAGGCATTCGAATTTTGGTTTCTGATGTATCTTTGTATAATATAATCTCATATATATTTCAACTAATTTCAAAATAATAACGTTTTATATATTAATCCTTCACTGCATCATTTATTTACAGGGATTAATGGTTATATTGGAATAATAATTTGAGAGTATCTATCAAACATTGAAAAATAATACAGTTTATCTGAATCAATTATTTTTGTACCTTATAATTATATTCATTAGTCATCACAATAATTCATGCTTGCATATAACAGATCTATTACTATCTTATAAACTTTCTCATTTTATTAACTTTAATATGTTAAAAACGTTCTAAGATGTCAATAACATGGAAAGAACGTTCATCTTCACTACGTATTTCATTTACAACAGATGTAGCCTAAAGTTTTGTCTCAATCAAATAATTTTCTAATTATTTAACCATTCTCACATTTTATGTATTTTATTTCCCAGAAAGACAATAAAAAAATATTTTTTCCTTTTTCATTTCTAAAGAATTGGTATTGGTTAAAACTTTTGGCTACACCTTCAATGAACTTTGTACTTGTAATAAGTAGTTCGTCTGCCTCTACTGGTTTATCGTAATGACAACTTATATAATGCTAATATAGAAATAAAATACAATTAATAATATTAAAACGATATTGATCCATTACAGAGCTCATCACCTTTGCATCTCCAATCAGTCGGCTCTACTTGTTTTGTCGCCAACAAAAGTGTCGAAATGATACATCTAGGTTTGGAGTAGCAGCTTCCAGTCTTGGCAAACTTTACGGTAGCCAATAGGACACATGACAACTCTGAGGAAGCTTCTAGCTCCAAGTAACTTCCTTTTCCCGTTATAGCACCTATGTCCAGAGGAGTGTTATGCCAACTTTGCTGAATACTGAGTACATGCCTCGAGAAGAACAGCGACAGTACTAAATGAAGAACGGGAAGATAATTATTGGGTTAGAACGTGTGTCAAACTTCTGAAAAATATTTTTTATCAATAATACTGTACACGTTTCAGCTTACTGATTTGACCTACTCAAAAAGAAAACACTTCTTCTTTTTAATGCTTGAAGATATAATAAAATTGGTCTGAGTGAATGACGACAAATTTTATCAAGATTTAAAGATAAAGGAAATTAGAAAACTTGATTTGTGAAATTAGCATCAACCAGTGACTCTTTTCTGATAGTACATCATCACAGTGACACTTTTCTCTGATAGTACATCATCACAGTGACTTTTTTCTCTGATAGTACATCATCACAGTGACTCTTTTCTCTGATAGTACATCATCACAGTGACTCTTTTCTCTGATAGTACATCATCGCAGTGACCCTTTTCTCTGATAGTACATCATCACAGTGACTCTTTTCTCTGATAGTACATCATCCCAGCTAACCATATCCTCTCTGTCCCGCGTGGGACAGAGAGGGACGGGGGATTTCAGACGTCTGAAAATCCACTCACGTCCCACGTCTTACACAAGCGGGATGTCCCTCGTCTGTCCCACGTCTTAAATCCCACTTACATCCCACGTCTTTCCCTAGCGGGATGTCCCTCTCTGTCCCACGCGGGATGTCCCTCTCTGTCCCACGTCTGTCCCACGTTGGATGTCCCTCTCTGTCCCACGCAGGATGTCCCTCTCTGTCCCACGTCTGTCCCACGCGAGATGTCCCTCTCTGTCCCACGTCTGTCCCACGTGGGATATCCCTTTCTGTCCCACTCGGGATGTCCCTCTCTATCCCACGTCTGTCCCACGTGGGATGTCCCTCTCTGTCCCACGCGGGATATCCCTCTCTGTCCCACGTCTCTCCCACGTGGGATGTCCCTCTCTGTCCCACGCGGGATGTCCCTCTCTGTCCCACGTCTGTCCCACGCGGGATGTCCCTCTCCGTCCCTCGTCTGTTTTACGCGGGAAAAAGTTATACCAAAAAGGTATATCTATCTCAAGCCTTATTTACATATTATAACTAGGTAGGTATTCATAAACAGATGTAGGTGTGTAGGTAGGCATTGATGAATAATACTAGGTAGTAGGTAAGTAGGTACGGATTGATGAACACTACCTAGTAGGTATACTCGGTAGGTACCTAGCTATTGGTACTGGTAGGTATCTAGGTAGGTATTAGCAAACAGTTATAGGTAACTAGATAAGCATTGATAAACACTAGTAGATAACTAGGTAGGTATTGACAAACAGTTATAGGTAACTAGGTAGGTATTGATGAATACTAGTAGGTAACTAGGACCTAGATTGATATTTATATACAGTTGTAGGCAACTAGGTAGGCAATGTTAAACACAAGAAGGTAACTAATTAGGTATTGATAAGCAGATGTAGGTAACTAGATAGGCATTGATAAACACCAGTAGGTAACTAGGTAGGTATTGACAAACAGTAATGTACGTAACTAAGTAGGTACTGATAAATACTACGTAATAGGTAAGTAGTGATAACCACCAGTAGGTACAGATTGGTGGTTATCACTTGTAGGTTACTAGGTAGTTATAAATAAACTCTAGTAAGTAACTAGATAGGTATAAGGTAGTGATACCACCAGAAAGTAACTATAGGTAAGATTAATTAACCGTTATAGGTAATTAGGTAGTTAATAACAATAATTAACATTATCAATACAAATATTAATAAATAACTTTATACACATTCTTACATTCTTATCATTTACATTAAAAAATAAAAAAGATACCAAAATGTAGAATATTAAATTATATTTATTTAAAATAATTTTAAGAAGCACACAAGTTATCAAGTTGAATAAAGATCATTTCAACAGTACTTCTACCATGTCCAGGATAGCTGAGTGGTAGCATCGCAGGCTTCAATAGTACATCACACTAGAGTCCTGAGTTCGATTCCCGAGATCACCACTACAATTCTTTCTCCATTTCTTCCCATTTAATTTGTATATAACAATATGTAATATTTAAATAATTGATATACAGTCAAATGTACATATACACTATATGCAATATAGTAAGAAATTGCAATAATGATTAGTATGATCTTTTTTATTTCTTATACATATCTATATACCCCAATTAACCGAAGTAGTTTGAGCCAAAAGAGAGATATGTCCCCCTTGCAGAGGGGGACATCCACACTCTGTCCCACGTCTTGCATGCAGAGGGGGACATCCGCACTCTGTCCCACGTCTTGCAGAGGGGGACATCCGCACTCTGTCCCACGTCTTGCAGAGGGGGACATCCGCACTCTGTCCCACGTCTTGCAGAGGGGGACATCCGCACTCTGTCCCACGTCTTGCAGAGGGGGACATCCGCACTCTGTCCCACGTCTTGCAGAGGGAGACATCCGCACTCTGTCCCACGACTTGCAGAGGAGGACATTCAAACTCTGTCCCACGTCTTGCAGAGGGGGATATTCCCACTCTGTCCCACGTCTTGAATACTCACTCTGTCCCACGTGGGTCCCACGTCTTGAATCCCTCTAGAGCGAGGGACATCCACACTCTGTCCCACGTGGGTCCCACGTCTTGAAAACGGAGTGGGGTAAGACGTGGGACAGGTGGATGTCCCTTTCTGTCAGAGGGGGACAAGACGTGGGATCAGACGTCGTGCAGAGGGGGACCCCTGTGCAAATGAAGAGGGTTAGACGTCTGCAAGACGTCTGATGTCCCCCGCCCCACGTCTTGCTCCACGTCTTAAATCCCTCTATAGCGAGGGGTATCAGACGTCTTAAGACGTGGGACAAACAGCTTTTGGTTAGCTGGAATCACAGTGACTCTTTTCTCTGATAGTACATCATCACAGAGACTCTTTTCTCTGATAGTACATCATTGCAGTGACCCTTTTCTCTGATAGTACATCATCACAGTGACTCTTTTTTCTGATAGTACATCATCACAGTGACTCTTTTCTCTGATAGTACATCATCGCAGTGACCCTTTTCTCTGATAGTACATCATCACAGTGACTCTTTTCTCTGATAGTACATCATCACAGTGACTC
>CANNZV010000751.1:0-36448 GCA_947561585.1 Caprella mutica
AGGATGTTTCCTAGTGCCAGTCTGCAGAATATGGAACATTTATCCAAGACTCTCTGCGGGAGTTTTTGATTGAATTTCAGAAATTGGAGATCTCTGCGGGAGATCTTGAATTAATTCCTATGTTACCATTAATTTAGCTGCGGGAGATTTTGAATTAATTCCTATGTTACCATTAATTTAGCTGCGGGAGATTTTGAATTAATTCCTATGTTACCATTAATTTAGCTGCGGGAGATTTTGAATTAATTCCTATGTTACCATTAATTTAGCTGCGGGAGATTCTGAATCTGCTTCTGAGAGTCAGAGAGTAACTTGTTCTCAAATTAAAATCTCTGCGGGAGAAGAGACACATTCTGCAGACTGGTCCTAGAGTAAAATCTTCACTAGGATCCAGACTGGAAAACATAAATTCTAACAGAGTTACTCCTAACTTCATGCATTCCCATTAGTTATGTTTATCATCACAACAAGCCCAATTGTGTAGCATAAATGACTTATTTTACATTAGTTTTCACTGCGGAGTTGAAATTTATTGAATAATTTAGTTAAATTTACTGATTTCTGCATTTTCTAGGGTTATAATGAGTAATTTTTGTTCATTCTAAATTCCTAACAGAGTTACTAGTCAATCTGAAATGAGTTATTATTCCACTCTGGACTAGGATAAGGAAGCCAATTTGTCCTTTAAAGTATCTTAAATGTGGCGACCTGGATCCATTTTTTTCATTAAACTGGCGACTTCCCTGCCACACTTTAAAACATGGAAAGGCAGCCAATTAATTGGATTAGGTAGAATTGAAATGGTCAAATCTCAGACAGATATCATATGTGTAATTGGCCTTAAATTTTGAATTAATTCCTATGTTCCCATATTAATTTAGGCTTGAAATCTTGGGCTCAGATTTTTTGTAAAATTTTGGCTCAAAAATTGGCTTACAATTTTCCAGCCTCTGAAACATGGGTCCGTTTCGGTGATTCTATACACAGTGTTGCCGGTGTTGGTGACTTGGTGGATCAGCCAAATTACTAGAAATTTATGGAGGATTTTTTTCAGCTTTTTCAAAAAGTCAGTAGAATTTGGTGCACCAAATACGGACTGGGAACTTCAAAAATCCAACCCCTGTCGCAGAATTACAGAATATGGGACATTTTTAACATTTTCTGAATTTCTGTGCGAACAATCCCTAACTTCCTTCTATATTTACATTTATTTAACTGAGAACAAAAGTCAAAATAAAGGATTTCTTGGAGAACAGATTACCAGTTCCTGCAGTCAACTTCACCCTATTCATAATTAATTTCATTGCCAATTTGCCTGTGCTAACTTGCTAATTGTTAAGTACCTATACCTAGGTAATAAACTCTTACCCGATATAAACAAGTTGATTCCACAGTTCCAAAATCTTTAAGTATTTATTAGAATTACTTAATATTTGAAACAATCACGGAATTTGTAGAAAACGATGAAACATCACACACGATTTCACAAACGTCATTAAAATAACGGCCTTTGAACAGTTGTGAGCGGACTGCGGAGTCTAGTATACAAAACAAGAACAAATAGAACCACTGGTACGCTACCTCACTGTCTAGAAACTTTTCGTTTTTAGTTATAGAATTAGATAAAATACATTGTTTATAAATAACCCCAAACCTCTATCAATGAAATTACCATACGACCCTAACTTTCAATAGTTATGAAGAATTATTTATAATTGGTTAAAAAAGATGTAGAATAGTAATTGTTTAATTGAATTAAATAATTAAGTATTTCCGGCAAAATATTGAAAAAAATGTATTGCAATTTGCAAGTTAATTGAATAATTTAGTTCTCTATCATTAAATATATAAAATTTTATGTAGGTATCTGTATATTTTTGATGATAAATATGCTGCAATTTTTGGTTAGGTATACCGTATCGTATTAGGCTTAATCAGTTATCATAATTAGGTATGTTAAACATTAGCATGTTTATTTGTATCCTTTTTAACAGTACACTATTTAAAGATTTCAAGCAAGCAATAATTTTTTTTTAATTCGAAAGTTGTTCATAACATTGATAAATCGATCAAGTATATTCGATAATGGAATATTAGCTATTAGCTTTAGAAGCTTTAGAAAGAATAAAAATCATTCTATGTCACCGAACAGGTTCCTTTAATTAAAGAGCCACAGAATTTAATTACGTATCATTTAAATAGCTCAAATCTAACTACCTACTCGGAAAACAAAAAATAAGTAGGGGAAAGTCCCCATTTATCGGCCACTTAAGAGGTTTCCTTCAAAACAATTGTTATTGTGTAACTCTCCTCTCTACTAATGCATATACGACAGAACCAAATAAAAGATGAAATTCAAATCTTTTAAACCATATAAAGTACTATGCAATTACTTTAGTTTAAATTAATCTACATTGAATCAAATATTATATCTGAAAAACTCCAATTATCGACATGTTGAAACCAAATATCGTCACATGTTATTACCCATATATCGTCATGTGTCGATACATGGGTGATATCGTCCACAGAATAAAATTTCCATTGAACAGCTTGCAGGATGGGGGAAAATCAGATAGAATGGGGGAAATTAGGTAGAATGGGGGGAAAATCAGGTAGAATGGAGGAAAATCAGGTAGAATGGAGGAAAATTAGGTAGAATGGGGGAAAATCAGGTAGAATGGAGGAAAATCAGGTAGAATGGAGGAAAATTAGGTAGAATGGAGGAAAATCAGGTAGAATGGAGGAAAATTAGGTAGAATGGAGGAAAATTGGATATAATTGGGAAAATTATGTAGAATACAGAGGAAATTAGGTAGAATGCAGGGAAAATTAGGTAGAATGCAGGGAAAATTAGGTAGAATGGAGGAAAATCAGATAAAAAAAGGGGGAAATTAGGTAAAATGGGGGGAAAATCAGGTAGAATGGGGAAAAATAAGGTAGAATTGAGAAAATTAGGTAAATGGGGGAAAATCAAGTAGAATGGGGGAAAATCAGGTAGAATGGGGGATAATTAGATAGAATTGGGGGAAAATCAGGTGGAATTGAGAAAATCAGGTAGAATGGGGAAAAATAAGGTAGAATTGAGAAAATTAGGTAGAATGGGGGAAAATCAAGTAGAATGGGGGAAAATCAGGTAGAATGGGGGATAATTAGATAGAATTGGGGGAAAATCAGGTGGAATTGAGAAAATCAGGTTGGAGTGGGGAAAAATCAGGTAGAATGAGGGAAAAATTGTCTTAGTAGGGGAAATGATGCCAGAATGGAGAAATTATTGATTGCAGCTAGTAGGGGTTTAACGTCTGCTTCGGAACCAATGGCCATATCACTGACGTCAAAATGAAATTGACTGCAAGGGACTCGAAGAAGCAGTCGGAAAGAAAAGTGGCTTCATGAACAAAGTCACCTACCACCGTCGGTAACAAAGCTCATGGATGTAGGAAAGCTACTCAGTGAATGCAGTCCCTTACCAAGGAATGTGACGAAAATGGTCACTCTGGGACCTGAACTGTTGTAATTTGGATCATGAAATATTTTCCCCATTTTATCCAAGTAAATCTTTTGTAACGCTACTTACAGTTTTAGAGGGTAGCGCTGGGTTTATGTTCTTCAACTACGAGGGCTTAGTTTTTGTGTTAGGTAGACTCGTTGGTTTCATTTACTATCACCTCTTCATCTTCCTCTTCGATCCGTGAGTACAATCACCGGATATACCGTATACGTATACTTCTTCTTCACATTTTTGTTACGTGACTACATTCACGGAGTAGCTTTACTGCATCCATGAGCAAGACACCGACAGGTGGTATTTGACTTTGCTCATGAATCTCATCTTAATAAATTTATATTTTGAAGTCATTGAATTGGCATCCGATTCTGCAGCAGACGTTAAAACCCCTACATAAGTAATTAATCAAAGCGAAAATATTTTTAATTTTCTTCTCATTAAATTATCTTGAGTATAACAATAGTGTTTCGTACTATTGGGTCACAGAGAGTATTAAAAACTTCAAAAAGAATGAAAAATATATAGTAAACTTTATTTTACGCGGTTTATTCAACATATTCAAAGTTTTCCCGGACACTGGAAATGGCATTTAAGATAATATGATGGATTAACGATAATTAATTAATGATATGAATTATTTCAGCTGAAATCAATTTATTTTGAGAGGAAAAAGATTTAGAAAACCAAAATCGTATCGAAATTTTGATATTTCACGTTGTTTGTTTTTCCAAATAGATGAAGTTCACAAAATATATATCATCGTAAACTGTGTGAATGAAAATCAACTGAATCTCAGAGAGAAGTAAACTCTAAACTATCTACTAAATGATTTTAAGATAAATATCAGCTTTATATTAATTATTAAAATCACACGCAGATGTGCAAACATTCTTTGGATAACGTGTACGGCAATACAACAACATGATATGACGTCTAAAACTTGTGAAATTTTGTACGTTTTATCAAATTAGATGACACTTTTTCTAATTAAATCAAATTTTATTTCTTTACTAATCATTATTTAGATGAACAAAGTATATTGAATAGTATAATCAACTATTCTGTTTCTATTATATATTTATAGGTTCCCCCCTCTAATTACTCCCCCTCTGCTTACCACCCTAATTAAGTTCTAGTAGGTCGATAAATGGGTAAAAGCTATTTAAACATAGAAAATTGTATAAATATTGAGAATTAATATATTTACTAACCATGAAACTGTTTTAAAACAACTATTGCGAAATAGATCAAAATACCATTTATCGTCACCCCATGACGATAAATGGAAAATCCTCTTTATTGATACCCAAATATCGACACATCGATTTATTTTAAATATTCATGACTAAATTAATTTCTGATTTTATATTTAAGGAATGCAATTAAACGTAAGCAAAACTGTATGAACGTTATTTTGAAAAAAAATTATTTGAAGCGTAAAGTCGCGCATAACAAATTTTCTATACCTAATCAATTTCGGTAGGTTTGTCCTGAATGTACCGTATCGTCATACATCTCATCAGTTAAACTGACACTCTGATTGTAATTTTAAATGAAATTACTTACATTTTTGTAAAAATAACAAAAATATATGGAGACATCGATTTGTAAAATACCTAAACCATAGAAATGTTTCTAAGTCTTGTTATAGACGAAAATAACTGAAACGTGACGATAAATGGAGAGGGACGATACAAGGAGCCCTTACCCTATATAGGTAGATACCTATATAGGTAGATAAGCAGGTCGGGCACGTTCCCTCAAAATAGTTTTCTCCGTTATTATTTTTCTGTGTATTATGCATATGCTGAATCAAAATCAAATGGTGTTCAAGAAATGCAGGAGGTTAGTGGGATCGTAAAATGTTGTTGACTTACCTATATTATTTATGATTTTATGTTAAAGGTCCTCTCCAAGCAAATATTTTTATTGACTTATTCAACGAGGCTAATGTTTCTTATCATTTTGCTGCAAACCGCATCGAATTTGGTAGCATATTTTTAATTTTATATGCTTTTAAAGATTTTTATAATCAAAACTCTACAAAACCTATTTCACTTCCAACTTACTAATTTAAGAAATTTTCAGCCTGAAGAAAAAGAATGTACACCATTTGTTTTGATTGTCAACTAGGTAATATGTTTAATAAATTTATTTAATATTCGTGTAAAGATATAAAATTGAATGAATTTATAATAAAAACGTTATATACTTTAGGAAACAATTAATATCTAAAATAAAGGCCGAAAATGCATGGTTGTTTATAAAATTCAAATTTGTAATCAAAACAAAGAGTGTACAATCTTCTTCTTGAGCATCAGATTAGTGATTCGCTTAATTGTTGCTCACAGAGTATTAAAAAACTTTAAAAACAAAATTTAATTGTAAAATATATACTGAACAGAATTGTATACGGTTTGCAGTATAATGATCGTTGACCTTAGTTCTATAAAATTATGTAATAAACTCATTTTTTTCCCCGGAGCCTGGAGAGGACCTTTAAAGAAAAATAAGAGAAGAGGACTGAATTTTTTGATGTTGCAAAATCTTCCTTTGATAGATTACCTACTTAGTAGATAGTACAGTTAGGCTAGTACTTACTTCTAGTTTCTACTTCAAGTAATCTTATTATAGTTATACCTTTGTAGGTAAGCCAGTCTGAAGAACATAGGACATTTTTAACATTTTCTGTGCAAACAATCCTTAATTTCCTCCTATATTTACATTTATTTTACTGAGAACAGAAGCCAAAATAGAGTAATTCTTGGAGAACAGGTTACCAGTTCTTGCAGTCTGGTAGGTAAGCTAAGGTAGTTAGGTAACCTATTTTCTAAACAATATGTTTCACGTGACTTAAACTTCCAATCCAAATCTTACGTTTAGATGTTTAACTGCTACGTGCCAGCCAAGTAAAATAGTATGTCTCATAAACTTGCCATTTGTCTCTCCAGCTCTCTCCAAAATTCAACAAATTCTTGCCAAAATGATCAAATTTTCATAAATTCTCTCCAAAATAACATTGTAGCATAGGAGAAAAAAAGATAAAACTCGCCATTTGCATTTGAAGGTTTCAAAATAACTGTCACAAACTCGCCATTTTAGTGGCGAGTTTGTGGCAGTTATTTTGAGCCCTTCAATTGCAAATGGTGAGAAATATCTAATATTCTCCTATGCTACAATGTTATTTTGGAGAGAATTTATGATAATTTGATCATTTTGGAGAAATTGGGTGAATTTTGGAGAGAGCTGAGGAGACAAATGGAGAGTTTATGAGACATTATTTTACTTGGGCTACGTGAACGCTATTGGCCAAATATCAACCAATCAGAGAGAGGCATACCCTGACGACGGTGACGTCCAAGTAATAAAGCATGTCCAAACTCGCCATTTTAATGGCGAGTTTGTGACAGTTATTTTGAGCCCTTCAATTGCAAATGGCGAGTTTTATCTATTTTTCTCCTATGCTACAATGTTATTTTGGAGAGAATTTATGAAAATTTGATCATTTTGGAGAGAATTTGTTGAATTTTGGAGAGAGCTGGAGAGACAAATGGCGAGTTTATGAGACATACTATTTTACTTGGGGTGACGTCACACTAACGTAAACACGGGTGAAACTGATTAATAATTCACAAGTTACCCTAGTACCTATGTACATTCTTTCAGTTTAATATATTTACTCAAAATACCTAATTAAATGAACAGTAATGTTTAAACTAGTGCTTTTTAATTTATCAAATTCAAATCTAAATTTTCCGATCGTATTATTTCCTAAATATTAGGCTAATTGTAAATACTTTTAAAACGTGTACAAGTCCAGACAGTTGTCCGGTTACCGGTACATGTCTAGAACCGATTCAACCGAAAATCTTAAATTTAAACATTTAGCTAAGAAGGTATTTTGTGTTAATTAGGTATTCTATATTACTTGATCAACCATTATTCTTAAATTCTTAATACTCTCCTTATTATCTTATATTCATTGAATAGCTACAAATTTTTCTATATAATACATGTCCGAGGCTGTTAGGAATTGAGCGTCATCCTGACAGCGATTTTGTTTGCTAACTTATGTACTTCATGGTACGTGAACTTCTGATTTAAATATTTTAATCATATGTTTTTAAAACTTTATAATTTCCTACTTTCCTAATAATGATTATGTAATTTATATTTGAATTGCTATCCATGATACTTTCACTCTGCACTTATCATGGATTGTATTGGATACCAATTAGAAGAAGAATATAATTATTAGTAGGCATATACAGTTTTTTCTTATATATGACCGAAGATGTGAATCTGACTGATAATTTGGAACTTACCCTAAACTAATTTTTTCTTAATTTGTTGTACTGGTAGTACCTTTCAAGTTACAAATATAGGTCAGAGTTTTAATTTAATTATTTTACCTGTTTTTAGTTTTAAAGGAAGATATTTGTTACATTATGAAGTAGGTACTAGTGGGTACTCAACTAACTAAGTAGGTATACAGGCAAGTCTCACTTTAAGTACATTTCACTTTAGTAAAAGTGGTCCTTATTTCGAGTCATGATTCGAAATAAGAACCGTTCGTAGACATAGAAAACGGAGACAATTTTCTGTGATTATTTCACTGTAACTAAAAAAACATCAAAATTATAATCCAGATAAGGTTATTAGAAGCAATTGATTCAGAAATTCATCATGTCCCATTTTAGGGTTAGTTCCGTGTTATTGCACGGTTCCATATTTTCTAACACGTAAAAATCTTTATATAATAATCATTATTTAACTTTTATTTCAATTGGTATCCATGATACCAATTAGAATAGAAGTTAAATAATAATTATAATATTTTCTTTTCTGACATGTCTGAAATTGTATAACCAACCAATAACTTGGAACTTAGTAGCCTACTACCAAAAATATTTCATAGAGCATAAAATTGCTGTTTGTTAAATGTAGCACAATAATTATAGAAGTCTAAGTATCCATTAATTACGCACCTATACTGAGTGAGAGTTAAGCTATGGATTGATTTTAAAACATTTATAAATGCACGACTTCAAACTTTTTCATCACAGTCACAAACAATGAAAGACTGCATATTATTAATAATATGCTTATATACATTTTACTCTAATAATAAATTTTCTTTCTATAACTCATAGAAAATGAGGTCTAAATTAAGGGGTGACAATTATAAATTTCTTGTTACTTTTATTCTATTCACTTTAGTTACCGTTTGGTAACTAAACTGAGTTGTGATTTGGTAACTGAAGCGGGGGCTGCCTGTTCTATTTCTTCATTGTAAGTCACAATATTTAAGTGGAAATTGGTATGGTTATACACTTTTGACAGTGGAAGAAAAAACTATATAAGCCTACCTAATATAACACATTAAGTGGTTATATCGATTGGTATACATGATACCTCCAGATATCATGGATACCAATGGAGAGTTTATGAGCCATACTATTTTGCTTGGGCTTTTGGAGAGAAATCAGCTTCATTTAGAGTCCAGACCAGTCTGCAAAAGATGTATGAAGTTGTCTACTCCGAAAAAAAGTGGTCTTTTCTGATGAATTAATTACTCTGTTGGGGTTCAGCGAACCTTAAAATACAGTAATAAATTAATGAGAAAAGTATAACTGTATAATGATATAATCCACAGAATTTAGCCTCTAAAATTTATCTGCTATCCTAAGGTATTTTCCAGAGTGGGAAGTTGTGAAGTTTATCTGGCGATTATTGAAGCCTTGAAATTAGTCTCCTGAATTATCTGGCGACAATTTTCTAATTAATTCCTATGTTTAAATGTTGGAGAGTATTTTGTTAGTTTTGGCCATTTTGGAGAGAAATTAGAAAATCTTTGGAGAGAAATTGCCCTAAAAATTAAATATCTGGAGACTGATTGTGCATGCTATGATACTTTGCAGAATGGAGAGATGGATAGTCAGGAGAGACAATCAGACAAATAGTCGAAATGGGCAGTTTATGAACCTCACTATTTTACTCAGCAGGAGACAGGGTAATTTTATTTGATACAAAATAATAAAATTGAGGGTTTTGCCTAATTTAAGTTTATTATGATTTACAAACAGTTATTATTGAATTTTTCAGCTTATTTTTTTCTTTCCTTTCACATTATTGATAATCAATTTATGGAATAGCATTTATTATTCAATATGATAGCTATTCACAAATCTGTGGCAATTTTTGAAAAATGTTTTTTTTTATTAACACTTTACCTGCGAAGGGACCCACCAACAGTCCCCTTGACTCGTCCTGTGCTGCGAAGGGACCCACCGGTGCGTCCCCTGTCTTTTTTATACATTAAATAAATAAAAAAATCATATGCAAAGAGATCTACAGATGGTCACTATTTTGTTGTACTATGTATCAATCAACGATATGAAAAAGAGAGCATAACACAACTTCTCATGACGACAGCCATACAGGCAATGGAAATAATTCATATGTATGGAATTGCAGTGGGAGCATTATTGTGCATCTGACAATCGCAGGAAACGTGTTAAATTACTCCCTTCTCTTATTGCTAAATGATTAGCAACTTTAATCCCTACCGGTACTTCAAAAATGGCCAATGGGCTGAAGTCTGAACAAAGAAGTTGACTGCCTACCCAGATTACTTCCAACAAAATGAAGCTCCATATTATCCAGACTGCAGGAACTGATAAATTGTTCTCCAAGAAATCCTCCATTTTGGCTTCTGTTCTCAACTTCTCAGTGAAATATATGTAAATAGAGGAGGAAATTAGATTGTTTGCACAGAAAATGTTAAAAATGTCCTATATTCTGCAGACTGGCATATTATTATGATCTCATTGACTCTGACAGTCTGACAGAGGAATCTAAGTGTGTCAGTATTTGGATCATGTGTTTCTGGAGAATTGGATTAGTCTGTGTGGTTCTGTAGACTGGAGAGTGGCCTTCCAGATCCTGCAATCTCTCGTTCCTTTATTTCTATCTTTGGGGACACTTGCATCAGGGAAAAGATTTGGAACATCAATCATCTCAATTCTCAAGGAACATATCAATGCCATTACCATCATATCTTCCTGTATTAATGTGCGTGTTCTAAATGCTCTATTCTCTTCTATTATAAAGCACATTATATAAATAAAAAAAGTTTGTCCAATATAAAAAGTCATTTTTCCCATGTATGGAACCTTATGGCCCATTCAAAAGTGTTTGCAATAAAATTAATGTTAATATTTAACCAATATTTTAAATGATCTTATCTTACCAAGCAGAAGCTAATATATCCATATATTTTCCAAATTTTTCTGTTAAATTAGCTACTAATTAGAGAGATCAGTCTCATCAGATGCCATTTTCTCCATGAGCAATTTATCTAATTAACTCATTCCTACTACAGACACAGAGTGGTGTTTGTTGGAGAAAATTCCCTATATCCATGCTTTATACTCTTATGGCAGTAGGGCAAAGGAATGCCCAAAGGTTTTAACTGTCCTTGTCCTAATTTTTTCCTGTTATTTCAGAAAATATATTCCATTCAAGTTTGTAATATAATTTAGTGTCTCATTTATAGCCAAAATGAAAGTGAAAGTTGCAAAAGGCCCAAGATTTAACAAAAAATGCGTCATTGAGTTTGACCAGGAGAAGAGAAGGTAAGTTAATGCTGTTTTGAAATAACTAATATATATAAAACAATCATTGATATTTTTTTTAAATTTTAAATAATTGTTTATTCACATTTTTTATTTTCATCTCCCAGAGATTATGTCACTGGTTTTTCCAAGAGAAAGAAGGAGAGGAAGGAAAGAGCCAAGAAATACAATGAATCAAAAGCAAAGAAAGAGAAGAAGGATCTCATGAAACAGGTAATCATTAATTTATTATTATATTTGGAGTCTCGCTAACTAGACCACTCACTAAAAAACTCGATAAAATCAATATATTGAATATATTCCCAGACAATGATTAATAAATATTCTCTTCCATTTAAAACTAAAAATCAAAGTAATTGCTTAAATACTAATGAAGTTAAAAGTGAAATGATTCCTAGGAACAACAATCATACCTTTGTTATGGAGCTGGTGAATTTCATCTATCTGGCAATATACTTCAAACTAAACTAATGGTTAATAATTATGTAGTTATTCACTGATTATTATCAGTGAATTATCTGCAAAAAAAATCTTGATAGTAATGTTTTCCATCTCATTATTTTGTTCACACCAATCTATTAATCATAAACACTATTATGGAGTAATAATTTGTATGATTAAATAGTTCTGTTTTTATATCAAGCCTCATAAATCTTTCATTTTTAATATTTTACAATTTTTTAGAAATTGTTTTTTGTTACTTAGTAGTTGTTGTAGCTACTATCTATTCAATTAGACAAAAGTAAAAAAATCATATTGAAACATACAGTTTCAATCATATTGAAACCATTATTCTTTTGATAAATTGCATTCTATTTCTATTCCATCTTGACTAACAGTTGCTCCACTTCTCTTTAACAGAAAAGCAAACGTGTGGATGAATTATTGCAAAAATATGAAGAGGAGAAGGAACAGGCCAACCAGTGGGAGAATCCTATTCTCGAGTCTTCTGACGATGAAGAAGAGGATAGAGATGAATTTGGAGGGGGAAGTTCTAGTGCTGTTGTATCCAATGAAGTCAAAACTAAATGTGGATCAGCAACTGTAGAAATCTCTTCCCTAGGATTAAGCTCCAAACATTTCCTGGGAGTTAATTCCGTAAGTATACTTACTCTCTTTTCTACATATAATTTTTTTAAATGATTTCTTTTTTGTTTATTTTTTTTAGAAATTTATATTGGAAGTAGCTAGATAACTTCTTTCCTTTTCAATATTGTTTGATCATGGAAAATATTTTTGATTATTTTTATACAGACTCATACAAAACTCCAATATTCAATCTTTAAGATTTCTGCCGTACTTTTAAATTTAATTTTTAATATCTGTCTTTTGGTCATTTTTGATTACGTCCTATTGGATACAAATAACATTTAATAATTTAAATAAAAGCAAGATTCTGACTAATTTTACATTCACAGGATTTTGAGAAGAGTAAGCCTAGTGCCGCAGCCCTCACTGCTAAATACGGTCACACTTTGAGTGGGAAGACAGTGAAAACAGACGTGACCTCACAGTCATTCTGTGACCTGGTCAAAGACGCTATGAAGAAGGCCACCAAACACGCCAAGAAAAATGGCGACACTGTTTCCTTCGTTGACACCAAGAAGAAATTCACCAGCAGTAAAAATAGGAAAAAACCTAAGAGATTAGTTACCAAGTTATAGTTAATGTCTGTTCAATTTAGTAATAAAATTTATCATATGAAAATGTTTTTTTAAGACCTTTTAAAACTTCATTCATGAATTCATTTTCAGCAAGTCTTTGAAGTTCATTTTTAAAGATTTTCTTTTGGCATCAGTCAGTTTATCACTTAACAAATTTTAAAGCAGGGGGTTAAAGGTCCTCTCCAAGCTACAGGAAAAAAATGAGCTTATTACATATTATTGAACTAAGGTCTAAGATCATTAATCTGCAAACAGAATAAAATTCAGTTCGGTATATATTTTTCTATATGCTTTTAAAGTTTAATGCTCTCTGATCAATATTATTATATCAAACCCTAATCTAACGCTGAAGAAAGAGATTGTACACTCTTTGTTTTGATTTCCAATATGAATTTTATAAACAAAAAATGAATGTTCTGCCTTAGTTTAATATTTGATTTGTTTCCTAAAGTATAAAAAGTTTATAAGTTTCTCAAATTTTATTCCTTTAGTGGAATTTTTAATATTAAATTAATGATACCTACCTAGTTGACATTCAAAACAAACTGTACATTCTTTTTCTTTGGGCTGGAAATTAGCTAATCGGAAGTGAAAGATTATAAACATCTTTAAAACCACATAAATCTAAAAATGTGCAATCAAATTTCATGGGGTTTGCAACGAAATGATGAGAAACATTAGCCTCCTTGATTAAAATAATTTAAAAAAACTGCATGGAGGGATAAAATAAAATTGAGGATTAAAAAATTATTTGAAGAGTATAAACTTTTCATTGCCACAAGGGTTACAATCCTGCAGCAGCCTATGGTGAATGTAAGGGCATGAAATTGGCGTCCCATGGGGTCCTGAACTGTTGTAATTGTAAACCACAAGTCTTTTTCCTTTAAATTCCTTTTGAAGTCAATTTCATAACTTGTAACCAAAGCAAACTTTCAGCCCTAAATATATTGAATTTTCATTTACTTTCTGCGATATCTCTTTTTGTGACTCCAAGCAAGATTCTGTTGAAAGGGTCACGATCTACAAACATAACAGTCCATTTCCTGATGCTTACTTAAGCGAAAATAAGTTAAATAGAAAGTTATAAACGAATGGGAGAGTGCTTTTTTTTACCAAAGGTTGCTTTGCATAGGTTGGGTTTATAGTTATCGTACTGTTCCACATTTTCGATCATGTAAAAAAGGATAGCATTATTAATTTATCTTTGTTTAATTGATATCAGAAAACTCTGAATTACCAGTGATGAATTCATAGGATTATAGGAAGACTAAATTTAGCGGCACACGAATGGTAAATAGGTACAAAAGCGTCACACAGCTAATAATCAGTAGAGGAAAAACTAGTCTGTACGTGCAGTCAAGCACGGACTTTCTCTTTTAACTGACCTTTCTTTAAAAAGTGCAGAGTTTGTTGGTTTAACTAGGAAACATCCATGATTATGTTGGGGAAAAAGATTTGCCTATACTGTACAAGTGTGAATGATTTCTTTAATTATGAAATTAACTAATTTATTCAATGTGAATGAAAAGTAATTAGTATGATAAGAGTTTTGGTATAACGTTTTTTAATCTTCTATATTTAAAATTAAGTAAGCAATTTATAATTGTTTATTACATTTGGGGAAAAAATCGTAAGATAGAATGCTTCATATGATAATAAATAGACCAATTATAGGTTTAGTACAGGGTGGCCCAAAAGTAAGTTTACACTATTTATTTCGAAATTAGACACCGAACAGCTGGAATTCGATATACTTTTTAACATAAACAATTTATTATCTTACATACTCAAAATGTGCTTCTTCAAATCTCTCCAGGACACTGACACACAGAGCGGCAAACATTCCGATCTTGAATTTCTGCGAATGCAATATGAATATAATCTTATAATTCATTGATCGATTTGACTTTCTTCACATAAAACAGGATGTTTTACATTAGCTTTACTTAGCAAGTATCTTGATCCATATAAAAAGAGGTTTAATAGATTCAAACCTACTTTGGTGGACCCTGTTCAACCATTATTTTAAATCGAATAATTTTGATCTTTAGAAAATTATCTGGTGAAAAAGTCTACGGATAATTGGAAATTGAAATCTACACTGAGTCATGACTGGAGAAAGTAGATACCGTAGGTACCCGGAAATAGCGCCGAATTTACCAAGAAAATACGGTGAAAGCATTGGTTTCACTTAAATAACTGCATCGGTAGTTATAACGCGCTTCTAAAGAAATTATATCAACATTATTGTATTACGTTCATTTTCAATACATTGAAGAACCCCGAACAAACAAAAAAATAAATCAATAGTCTTAGTTTAATTCAGATTTTAATTGTAAGAAGAATTTTCAAGAGAATGTATGATCTATATTAATGTAAACAGTATGTTCTAATATGATCTATATTCTCTATTAACGAATATGATAATAGCAGATATTTAATCTACACCTTCTAATCCTATAACTTCACAGAGATATGATCCACATGTACCTATATGTTCCTATCCGGGTCTAACCTGTGGCAATACATTGCAGAGAGTCTCTCCGAATGAGAAACTCTCTACTGGCCAGGATGTTCTCAGTACGTGTGGTGCACTCCTCTCAGGCACATTGCAGTTAGAGTTGTGAGGGGAAACTGTGTGAGCTATGGGAGCCAATAGACAATCCGAACAAATGAAATGGGAGGGAAAATGTTGTGAGAAATGGGAGGGAAAATAGTGTGCTGAAAAGTAATAACTTTAAACTCATACAATTATTGTGAAAATTTATTGAAACAGTGATACGGTTTTAGATTCTGTATCATTTAAATAACAGTTTTATTGTTCATTTTTACAATATATCAATAAGTATGTAGAAGTTTTAATACAATAAGTATGTAGGCCTATTTAATTATATTACAAATTGTCAATATTATAGAATATTTGTGGGTGGACTATGTGTCGACTGACCTAAAAACTAAAAACTTTCCAAAAATCAGACTAACGCAAATCGCATTTCAAATATATTTTACATGGGAAACTTTGTGTGGAAGGGTTCGAGTTATCTAACAGTTCCATTTTTTCGATTATACCTATAAGAAAATGAATATAATTTATTTATTTTTTATTTGGTACACATGATACCTGCAATTTGAAAGTATCCTGAAAAATGGTTAAATAATACTACTCTATACAATCTAAACTGTGGAACTGTTCGATATCTCAGTACTTACCCTACATAGAGTTAATAAATTGCAGTAAGTGAACACGCTTCAGCAGATAAAAAATACAGCCTCAAGATGTTACATAAATGAGTGCAGCAGAAATTAACGGATTAATATTTTTCTAGTTGACAACCTACTTCTTGAGACGCAGAATTACTCCTTACGCGGTTATACGTTTACTAAAATAGAATAAACATGAATTAATCTAATTATTTAGAACTATACTTATCAATTTAACTAAAAGTAAACTATTTTGAAAATGAGCTCGAGTACAGTTAAATATATGTTACAATACATATACAATATGTAACTAGAGGTTATCCGTTATTGAAGAACATGTAATACAAACTTAAATAAAAATAACATTAGATATTACATATAAGTAAATAGGTTCAGTAGGATTATTGCAATTTTGTAGATATCTTTTTTAACAATTCGTTGATTTTTTTTTCGTTAGTCACTCAGGTTGAATATAATTGAATGTGTTTTAAAATAGCCCGCTAGTTTAAGAGTGTTTAATAACAGTTTGCTAAAAATTAATGCAAATATAAATAGTGAATTAAATAATTATTATGCTTGGGGACTTCTCAATAGTCCGAACACCTCATAAATTCGACACTTTCGCAGTTTATATCTAATTTTATTTAATATACGTATAATAAGGGAGCTTGTCACCCCCCAAACTAACCATCCCCCACCTGTCACCACCCGTCAGGTCATTAAATAATCATGAAGTGTGCAGTGCAACAAACTAGCAGATGCAAAAACTACATTAAATGATGAGATAGAATGAGATTGCATCATACTAAAATTAATATCAGAAATAAATTGGAAATATAAAATTACAAAAATGAAAGAAAGCGATTATTAAATAATGACTGGTTTAATATTTATATAAATTATTCGTTGAGTATATATATTTAATTATAACTTTTATATTAATCTAAAAATAAAACGAGAAATAACATGCAGAACGATTTAATTGTCAGACTAATGGGCGTCTGACTTATGGGAAATCGGCCGACTAATGAGATATATTTCCCAGGTCCGACATCCCATGGCCCTTGGTCCAACACTCATAGATTCTTTTTATAAGAGACCATATTGTAGTTTTGTATCCGCTAGTTTATAGTATTGCACACTTAATGTCCTGGCAGGGGTAACACGCTTATATTTGATGTTATACATATTTTAATAATTTTATACCTATAAATATATTTAATGTTCATCAGAAATGATCTTCAAAAGTGTCGGACTAATGAATAGTAACCCTAATCATACTGCTACAGACCAATGATTAACGTTTTTTGTTACATAAGTTTTATAACTACCTACAACATTCTGTATCTGCATATATCGTTCTAATATAGGTAATGCACGAAATAAATGCACCAACTTTCATTTCTTTAATTAAAGCTAACGTTCAGTAACACTTAAATAAGTAGCAGTGGTTTTAACGGTGAATGAATAGCGCTCAATATAATTGGTGTAGGAAAGAAGGAGATAATAATTGGTGTGAACATATGGAAGAGAAACCACTAGGTTGAGGATTTTTTTTAAATATAAACCATTATTACAAGTATATAGTTGTGCAGAAACATCATTATTCTAAAGTTTGTAGTTAAACGAAACCAAACATAGGGTCTAAACAGGTTCATAAAATGAACACAGTACATCTTTGCCGACAGTATATTTTTTGTCCTTCGTGAACAAGGACTAAAAAGGTCCTCGTTATTCTTTTTTTGTGGGCTAACCCTGTTTGATTTCACTTTGGGGTTTTCACTTCTCACTTTCTCTAGGTACCTATCGAACTTGAGATTAAAAACTACTAATTTGTATAAGTTATATAATGAATAAAAGTAAAGTAGAATTATCAAGATATATTTTATTTTATTTCTCTGCTAGCCTAATTAGATACGTATTTTGGTTAGGTTATTTTAATACAATAAATAACAACTTTGAAATTATTACAGAATCGATAAATTATTTTCAAATTTATTTTCATTAAAATGATTTGAAAACATTAATGAACAATTCTCTGAATCATATTTTATGAAAAATAAACTGAATTTTAGACTCTAAAAAAAATAGAAATGGTGAAAGTAAAATAATAATAATTTGAAATGAGAGGAACATTTTCGATCACATAAGGAAATAGTATAATAATAATCATTTAACTTTAATGATAATAATGATACCTGCAGCATGTATACCAATTATAATAAAAGTTAAATTATAATTTTTATAAATATTTTCTTCCATGATCGACAACTTGGGACCGTCGATAAATCGGAACTTACCCTGTACAATATTGTCTCTAGGTCTAGGAAGTGTATCAGTTGCTGGTGTGACCCATTGGCCCACAAATTGAAAGGGAGTTAACTATTTACAGTTAGACTCACTCTCGGCCTTAAATAACAGGTTCTCCCATGAATGACTAGCTAAAAACAGTTCTACAGTGGTTAGATAAAAGTAAATCGGTGTTACAATAACTAGGTAAAAGTTTTACAATAACTAGGTAAAAGTTTTACAATCACTAGGCAAATCAGTTCCAGCTTGACTATTGACTGATTTACCTATTGACTGATTTACCGAGAACTGATTTACCTATGGACTGATTTACCGAGAACTGATTTACATATTGACTGATTTACCGAGAACTGATTTACATATTGACTCTGTAAATCAGTTCCACAGTGACTATTGACTAGGTAAATCAGTTCTACACTTCTTCAATGAATAGGTAAATTAGTTACACAATGACTAGGAAAAGTCTGGTTGAAGTTACAGCAGTAATAGAGGAATAATAGGGAATTAACACGCATTTGAAACAAAAGAGTTGGGAACAGTTATTGTCGTGATTTTGAAAAGAATGGAAGATTAGATGAGAAAGGAAAGAACTAATCCAAATAAAAATCACATTAGAACACCAGTTTTTAGCTATTTTATATATAATATAGGCTGGAGGTATCAATCTTGGTAAGTAGGTACATTATACTGAACATAGGTGCCAATGTATAATGAATCTCACCATATTTTAGATAACTTCAATAACTAATAAAAAGCAAAATATACCATCGTGAATTAAATTTTAACATGAGTATGTGTATATTATTTAAATGCACTGTTCACATAATAAGTTTAACTTCCTAATAATTGAAATGAAACATTTTATAATAAACATTTTCGGTTCTACAGAAGAAAAGTGATTATATTGAGGATTGATAGTGTGGACGGGCTTTGTTAACTGCCGTCACCTGCTCAGGTCAAGTGGTGAAATGTAACATCGATAACTTAAAATGAATGACAGCTTTTTGAAAATAACTTATAGTTTCGTTGATAAATTATAATAAAAATCCAATAACTTAGATTAAAAATTCAAAGTCACAAACCTTTTCAATTATTTAATTAATATCAATTGTTAATCACTCGTTCCTATCAGTGAAAAAGGTCGTGAATTGGAAAAATAAATTGTTCAAATAATCCAACAAAAATAAATAATATATCTATATACAATTCAAACTAACACTATTCTACTTCATTTCTCTAAACTAATATAATGGAAATATAAAAAGAATTTGAATATTTGAAACAGTTGCATAAATTCGAGCTGCTATACGGTATACATACATACATACATTATACATATAAACATTCATACATATAGGCTGAAATAAAATGTGAAATCTCATGCAAGAAATAATGATGGTGTATTGCTATTGTCTGTTTGTCTATATAATTTTCCATGCTTTCTTTCTACACATCAATTCGTGTCATGAGATGAAACCTTAAATTGCATCTTCACACTTTTCTTTTATACTTTCAGAACTCTATTCATCTCGAGAACGAGAAATATAAATATTCTCTTTATGCGGTTCATTTCTATAGAAAAATCGTAATTAACCTGAAAAATAACAATGAAAAGAAGATGCAAAATAGAAGTTGAGTAGTGTAATTGGACAATAAATATAACGGTTTCTAATTTCCCTTTTAAATATTCGTAGTCATCGTATTTAAAAAAAAATTAAATACCATCATGACCTAATTAGGCTATGAAGTAATATAAATTTCAGATTAAACTCAAATAAACAAAATGACTAATCTTCATTATTTTCTTTCAGAACTCTATTTACATTATCTCACAAAATGAGAAAACTCGCAGACTTTAGTTTTTTGACAGTTTTAGGTTTATCAATTTTGTTACACATTTCTGTAACTAGTTCACAAAGTATAGAATCGTTACAAAAATCTGGAGTTCCTGACGATGTTGTAAAAATCATCGAAGGCATAAGTAAGATTCAAAAGAACGTCACTGTAAATCCCAATAATAAAGTGAACATTCGGGTTGCAACGGGAAGCTGGAAGAAGAAGGATAAAATTTCAACCAAATCAAAAGATAAGATCAAGAAACCAGAAAAAATTGTCACCAAAACTGAAAATATTGTCACGAAACCTGAAAAAATTGTCACGAAACCTGAAAAAATTGTCACGAAACTTGAAGATCTCGTCACTAAATCTGAGAGTACGAAATCTGAAAACATTAAATCTGTGAATGTCAAACCCGAAGCTACCAAATCAGAGAATTTGAATACTAAATCAGAAGATACGAAAAAACCTTTCGTAATCACTCCAGATGTCAAGCCAAATGTGATCAAGAAATTATCTAAACCTAGCGTACCTACCAGAGATGAAGAGAACATAGAGGATAATCTTGTTGAAACCGGTGAAGATAATGTTGAAACTTCGACAGCAGTCTTGCAACCACCTACAGAGAGCATTTTTACTTATGGTGGGATATCGCAATGGTTCAACTGGGTTGTATCGATGAGAGATCCCCAAAGCAACCCCAATGGGACATCAAGCTGGCGATCGATTCTCGCACAAGGTGTTTTCTATTTGATTAGACAGTACAACCCATTCGAGAACATCATTTCGTACGTCAGTAGATCCGTCTACGGGAGATCCGTCGATACTGTTGATACTGACAATCTTGCCAACATGTTGGCTGTGTACAACAACAGAGATAAAATAATTGAGAAACTGAAAAACAATGAACTTCAGCCAGATGCTGAAAGTATCGTCAACTTTGCAACCGAATTGGATTTGTTGAGGGATGCCAGTGAAAAATTAGATATCGTGCCAGAAGACATAAATGCTGCTGATCCTAAAACAGCTCTATCAAATATAATTACTATATTGGGAGGACAAGGCATTCAAATTTCAGCAGCTGATCTCAATCTCGTGAATAACAAACCTGTCCAAGAGGCTACCCCGACAGAGGTGACTTTCATCAACTTCTTACTCAAACTAGGCTACGGATTGATTCGTAAGTTATTGCTCTAACAATTGAATGAAATAAAGGAATTGCATTAAAACAGTTATTCTAATTGCAAAAGTGCATTAAGTTACCAACTTATTCTTTTCATCCATTTTTTTAAATTTAAACAATAATATAGGCTGCAATGAGAAGCGTTTCAGTTTAAAAATATTCCTATTTATTTTCTCTTTTTCAGCACTACTTTTAATCCCCTTCTCCGGAATTGAGAACTTTTTCCTGGCTCCCCTGCCTCCCAATCTGGACAGAGTACCCGGTATGCTGAGACTTTTCGGACTACAGGCTCTTCTTGGACCAGACTACGTCCTGGACTACGACGCAGCTTACGACCCTGCGTACGACGCTCCCGATGAAGCCGTTGCCGCAGAGCTAGCAGCGGAAGAAGGACTTCCCCCTTCACTTAATCCAGGAGAAATTGACGACTACACAGACTATGACTATGACGACACCAAGAGAAGGAAGGACGTTAAGGTTTTCAAAAGGTACAAGACTAAGAGTAGTTACGCCAGTATGGGTAGTAAGATGAAGCCTCCGCCATCTAGGTATGGAGTGCCTCTTCCATACGTCAAGCCTTCTTCTTACAGCAATGTGGAGGTGCAGGCCAAGGAATAATAGTTTAACAAATTGAATAGGGTAAGTTACGAATTATCGATCAGTTTCAAATCTTCGATCATATAAGAATATAATTATTATTATATAGTTTTTTCTTATATGACCGAAGATATGAAACTCACCGCTAATACGTAACTTACTGTAGTAGTTACGATATTTAATGGGTAATTTATATATTACTATTCAGAAGGGGTTAATATAAATAGTAGTTTATCTTTTATTTGTTACAAATAATTACTTTGTTAAAGTCAAACTTAACTACAAATCAAGACAAGCGGATGAAAATAGAGAGGCATTTCGAATTTATTATATTCAGTATTACTTTGATCTAATATGTATAGATAGTCATGTGATTAAAATATTTATTGTATCAATGATTTTTATTTCGATTTGAAATCTTTGTAGCCAATTAATGATAGAACCAGAGTAAAGTTAAATTTGTAGAGGGACTAACGTCTACAATTTCTAAAAGTCAAATATAAATTAAATACAAGGGACTGTAAGAAGCAGTCAAAAAGGAAAGTGGCTCCTGGTGAATTTTTATTAATTGTAGTAAGCAAAACTTACAAATATAACATTATTACAATAAATTTTTCAATTCAATTTTATCCTTCATTTATCCTTGGGTTAATTCTGTTTAAAATATTCTAAATTGCGAAACTGGTGGTATGTTTTAAATAGCTTCAAAAAAAGCGTTCAACTTTCTCTTCTAATCCAGTAAACACCAGCAAAATTAAAAAAAATTATTCAGAAAAAAAGACTTACAACTAAGACTTTGTTCAGATACAAAGGAATAATAATAAACATTTTAATAAAAACGCTACAGGGCAAGAAGATTATATAGAACAATTTTTTTGTTGTTTTCAAAAGACTCAAAAAAAAAAACCTTGTGTTTGGAAGCTAATTCAAACATACACGCAGTTTCGTAATTTAAAATATTTTAGACAGATTTAACCTAAGGATAAATGACCTTCTAACTAATTTCATAAAGAAATCTGAATTAAAAGTTTTATTGTAATAATATTTACTTTGGTAAGTTTTACTTCAGCTATAAATTTTAATGCATATTACTATAATTAATAAAAAAAGGCACTAGGAGTTTTCCGAGCACCGTCAGTAATAATGCTCATAGATGTAGAAAAGCTACTCCGTGAATGCAGTCACTTACCAAGGAATGTGACGAAAAGGAACACAAGCACCGGTGACTGCACTGATGGATGGAAGAGGAAAATGAAGAGGTGATAGTGAATAACATTGCAGTTAAAAATATGTAACTAGTTTCTTCAAATAAGTAACTATTGAATATGAAACAGAGAAGGAACTCCAAATTACAACAGTGCAGGGGATGAAGGGTTTCACCCACTATTTCTCCCATCCCAACATAAGGTTGCTGGATATACCAAGCCACTTAGGAAAGATTATCCAAATTACAGTAGAACGCCTCTGCTATAGTGAAGGAGTTAGGATTTAACCTGTATAGTGAACAATTTTTTTTAATCTGACATGAAACAGCCTTTAATTTCCTAAAACTGATGGGAATTCACCGCAGACTAAAGAAAATTCGTTCATTATACGGGGTAGCTAAGTCCCAACTCATTCACTATAGAGGATTTCTACTGTAGAACAGTTCTATATTAAAGTGAGGAACTGAAAGACTATATTTGATGTGAACAGTTTATTAACAGTCAGCTTTCTGTAAGTTTATATTAGAAAATATAAAAGAAATCAAGAAAATAAAACAGATTTAAACTAATTAAGTACATTACAAACAATATCATTCAACCTGGATGGAAACTGAACATAACTCTGAAGCGTAGAGAATCTGAGGAAAAACTGAATAGAGTATACTTAATATGGAATATAGTACTATAGTTCAGGCCCTATTTATACAGTTGTTAGAGGTAGGCTAAGTTACGAATTATCAGACGGTTGCAAATCTTCGATCATATATGAAAAATGTATAAAATTATTATTTAACTTTTATTGATACCAATTAAAATAAAAGTTAAATTATTATATTGTTATATAATTTATCTTCCGATGATCGAAGATGTGGAACCATCCGATAATTCAGAACTGAGCCTATCTAAAACTAAATTTTAGATAGGACTTTTTTTAAATTAAATAATTTTTTGAATGGTTCACCCAAGCTGAATGAGAAAAGAATTTACCCTTGTTACAATACTGAGAATTGTGCTCCACAATGGTTATATTGTGCCTGAGACATACATGAATGTAAAAATTAAAAAAAAATTAAAATAACTAAAAAAAAAAATTAAAATAACTAAAAAAAAAAATTAAAAATTTAAAGTAAATTTATCGGAAATTTTTTGACAGATTTTCTTTTTAAAAAATCAATAAATTAGGACTACCTGAAAATAGATAAAACGGTGAGGTAATTGGACGTTAATAAATTAAAAGAAATGGTTATAAATTAATTAAAAGTATAATCAAACAATTCATTAATAAATATCCTAATTTAAAATATTCCTCAATCTCTCCTCTATACTAATTATAATAAATAACAACAACATTTTCTAACAATTTTCTGCAGCACACAAGCTGTGGAATAAACATTCTAGTGTCACAATTAAATATATATATATTACTCCATCGCTATTTTGAATACTAATTCCTATATCACAAGCAAATAACTGAAGGGCCGTACACACGTAGGGTTTTTTAAGTTTTTCCACCAGACTTTTCGCTAAGCTCCACCTACTTTTTCCACTAGAATATAAGAAAAATCGATATAATTATTATTTATTTAAGAAGGTATCCATGGTACCTGCATGTATCATGGATACAAACTAAAATAAATAATAACTATATCGTTTTTTCTTATACTCTCGTGGAAAAAGTAGGAGGAGCTTAGCGAAAAGTCTGGTGGAAAGACTTAAAAAATCCTACGTGATTACGGCCCTTAAGGCAATCATAGGGTCAAATAAATATATAATAATGCTATTTAACAACTACCTTACCCAGTACCATTAACACTCCAAAACATACACAAGAAAAACTATATAACATCATTTCATTCAGCAAATAAAATATGTACTGGAGCCTGAGATGAATTTTAAAGAAAAAAAAATACATTAAATCAATAGCTAATTTATGAAAAAATAGAAGGTAGGGTAAAGTCACATTCGCCAGATAAGACTTAAAGACCTGGTTAAAATTTCAATGGGTTATTATTTAAAAACGCATCAAATATATTTATTTTCATCCTGCATTTAATGCACATCTATTAATTAGCAGTTAATTTGTAAAATCAAATTTCATCTTCTCACCAATACTTTAAAAACTGAGTTCAACTCAAAGAAAAATATCTTCTATTATTCAATACTAAAGTAATTAACTGAAAGCAGACTAATATTTACATAAAATGAACAGACAGTCAAAGTAGAATAGTTTCTAGTGGTTTTCACTAACCTTTAGTTGCATAGACTGAGAGTGATGGTGTGGACGAATTTGCAACACAACAGTAAACATTTCGCTAAAATTATTCATCCTTTTCAAAAGTACAGTGAAACGCTTGAGTTATATAGTATTGGTTCCTTTATAACTGATAGTTTTCTATGATTAAAATCTTAGAAAACTATAGTCTTTCAGGGATAACTATGACGAAATTCTTGACGTATATCATTTTCTATAATTTAAACATAGAAAATACTTCATAACTCAGGAGTTCTACTGAACATCTATTGAAAAGATGAACTAGTTCAGATGAAACGATTCAGTCGCGTTTGAAATTCATACCTCCAACGTAAAATTAACATACTGGCTGCGTTCACACAGAGATGTTTGTTCGAAGCTTTTGAGTGGCTTACAAATGACGTCACAAAGGAAGTTAAAAATTAAATTAGCATTTAGTGTATTTGATACAAAATTGAACTAGTTTAATATAACTAAATAGAAGTGTATGATGTCACCAAAACTCGAAAAACTTCTTAAAAACATCTCCGTGAACGCAATTTCACACACAGAATATAGGATATATCAAAAAGAAAGCGAGATGGACGTGATTCGGAAAGAGAAAATATGTATCCTGACATACTTGGCATCTACAGATAGTTGCCAAATGTCACAAGATTTAAGATAAAAGAAAATGACAAAATCCGAGGGTAAAAAGCAGTGTTGTAACAAAAAAAAGTGAAAAATAAGAGATTCTAGGTTTGCGATTAAAACGTAATTCAAATTTGAAAACAATATTTTGATTTTAAAAGCAAAAATTTGAATTTGAAATCTGTAGTAGCCAAAGTAAACTTATTCGTCTTCAAGAAATTAAGAATTGGAACAAAATCAATTTCCGACATTTACAAGGAATTCAAATTTTGAATATCGACAACATTAGTTTTATTTCAATGCAAAGCATAATACTTTTAAATTGAATGACTTACATAGGATATTTAACCTAAAGGACGGAGTGGGGAGAGAAAGGAACATGTGGAAAAGAGAATAATAAATAATACCATAGTTAATTAGAGAATATAAAAAGAACAAACAAAAAATAACAAAAGAATTAACAGCCAACCATTGGTTGACGGTTGATGACGTAATGTCATTGATGCTTACGCCATCAGTGAGAGGGTACTGTCATTGGTTGACGGTTGATGACGTAATACAATTGATGCTTATGTCATCAGTCAGAGGGTACTGTCATTGGTTGACGGTTGATGACGTAATACAATTGATGCTTACGCCATCAGTGAGAGGGTACTGTCATTGGTTGATGACGTAATACAATTGATGCTTATGTCATCAGTCAGGGGCCACTGTCATTTGTTGACGGTTGATGAGGTAATGCAGTTGATGCTTACGTCATCAGTCAGAGGCCACTGTCATTGGTTGACTGTTGATGAGGTAATACAGTTGATGCTTACGTCATCAGTCAGGGCCCACTGTCATTGGTTGACTATTGATGACGCAATACAGTTGATGCTTACGTCATCAGTCAGGGCCCACTGTCATTGGTTGACTATTGATGACGTAATACAATAGATGCTTACCTCATCATTGACCTATCAAAATGGCGGTCATTGATTCATTTATTTTGACTTCAATTATTACCATTATTAAGAAGAGTTGAAGAACAAATGTTAGCATAAATATTAAAGCAAAGCACAACCAAAAAACTTAACTAACATGAACATTAAATATAGAAGACAACTACTGTAAGACATGCATTTTTGGATTGATTAGGAATACAGATAAAAATAATGCTGATTTGCATCTGTAAATATAAGTACATATACTAATAATCTGCTACATTGATATGGAATAGTTTTACTTACAAACAACAATATATATATATCAGTTCTCATTAGGTAAAAGTCTAATAGTGATCACAAACTTACACTTCAGATCTCTAGGTACTAAAAAATATACTAAAAACAAACTTTTTAGTCGTTTTGGCAATAGCATTTTACAAATAATATTTACAATCAATACGTAGCTATGTTCTCAAAAATTAAATGGTACGAGTTGTTTAGAAAATTTCTCGTACGTTTCTTCTTGTAATTTTTAGAAACTTTAATTCAATGTACATAAATATCATACGGAGATTTTCGGAACTTATTTTGGTTATAATAATTTTCAACTTATAATTGAAAATTAATCAGAAATTGGAATTTTCTTTAAAATCTCATGACTATTCACAATTTTGAATGTATTAATACATACTAACTATGTAAAGTACCAACTATGGACAAAGCTAACTATGTTAGAAGTAACTATGTGGGGTAAGTTCCGAGTTATCGGACGAGCTAAATATTAAACTATGTAACTTTTTATGATCGAAAATATGAACCATCCGATAACTCGGAACATACCCTATCGAGGCACGTAAATCAGTTACAATGTGAGTAACTACTTTTACAAACTATCACATATATAAACTTCATGAAGAATTAATTAGACTGCTACATTATGCAGTAGAAAGAGATAACGATGCCGCTATACAATTTCAAATAATTTATTTCTTTTCAATTACTCTTTATTATGCTATAAAAAAGGTTAATTATTTGATACTATGTAGGGCTACCGGTAGGGTAAGTTCTGAATTATCGGTCAATTCCACATCTTCGGACAAGTTAGAAAAAAAATAGATAGCTAAGTATTATTTATTTAACATATATTTTAATTGTTGATGGTTGTATACTATATCTTTAAATACGTGTTCGAAATGTGGAACTGACCGATAATTGGTTACTTACCCCTATCTCTTTTTGAAGATAGTACATGAAGTAAGTAGGTTAGTTTCAGGTTGATATCACCATTTGTATCTCCCTTAGTATTCTTAAAGGCAAAAGGTGTATGTAAGGCACCGTCACATAATGCAATAGTTAGCTATCAAAATATTTGGCCAGTCGTCAAAAATGCACACGATTCCAAAACTCTGATTACTATTCTCCCTATCTAAGATAATGATAAAGGCATCATTTAAAGCACTTAAGATACTCGATATAACAGTATTTAGATAAATATAGAGCCTGTCAAACGATATCTAAAATTAATGATATTCATATATACATTTATGAGTTGCGCTATGTACAGAAGTAATCATTAATTATTTTGCACTACTTTTTAGGCTATAAAACTAGTAATGATTATCTATATATTCATTGTATACCTTTCACATATTGCTAAATAAGGATTAGAGTAGTTCGTTGTAGCTAAAGCCTATAGCTAGTTATGTCAGACATAAAATAAATAGCAGGTTTAATGGATGTTACCGTACCCATTATATATTCTGCAAGAAGTATTTTGTTTCTATCATGGACAATTTGTACAGATTTCGCAGAATATCCTCTTTATCCGGAAAGCTATTAGATATCTGAAAAAAATACTAACCTAAAAACTATCAAGAAAAATGATTGATCCGGAAAAAATGTTAGCTACCCCGGAAGAAAACAAATCCGGAAAAATGCGTCATCCCGTAAAGGCACTATTCAATGTCACGCAATAAGGTACTAGTTAGACATCAACAGTAGAGGGTTTGGATATGTCCTTAGGAGTTACAGTAGTCATGACCATGTCATTATTCTTCCTCTTCCTTCCACCCGAGTTGAGGGCCCCAGGGACTAAAGTGACACCCCCTTGGGCCCCACCTCCAGCGATCTGGGATATGGTGTTACTGACGAAACCCTGGGCAGCGGACTGAGCAGCCCTGGGGTCTATAGGAGGTACATTGGGTGGAACTGGTTCAGCTCTGGTGTTACTTAGTCTGAGGAGAGAGAGAGTGGGGCTTAGTAATGATCTATTTGAATAAGTTTAAAAAAATTATAAATAGGTAAGTTCTTAATTATCGGTCAGTTCAATATTTAAGGACACGTAAGAAAAAAATGTAATATAATTTAACTTTTATTTTTATTGGTATCCATGATACCACTCTATAATAATAATTCATTCCAATAAACTCTAGCACAACCAGAATATCCTTGAAGCGTATTAAATTCCTTATAGAACAATAAAAAAATTTAGAGAAAAGTTTAGAGAGTATATCTTTGCATCAAGTCAACAATAAAAAATAAGTTAAGAAGTTTAAAGATGATTTGTATCTCTCAAGTTTCAAGTTGCTAGTACATACCTATCAGTGAAGAGTGGCTGAGCAGTGTTCCTCTGCCCCTGCAAACCATGTGGTGACTGATGTCTGCGGCCAGCCACACCGCTAGCACCACCATGGTGCGAATGAACCAGCAGTGGGTTGGGGCGCATAATCTTACCACTGGTGATGAGTCGCCCAAAGCCCTCCTGATGGGCAAAGGCATAGCCTGAGCGCACTGAGCGTCGTGATCGCCTGGCGGAGGGTGTGCGGAGTATATTGCGGTGTGTTCTTTTGCTTGCCAGCTTTGCCTCAAGACGCTGCTTGTATCTGCAGAATCAGAGAGGAAAATGAATGTTATTTAACTAATTACTGGAATTGGAAAGTGAAGTATAGTAAAATTAATATAATTTTTACAATTTAACAAAAATTTTAAGATAACATAATTTTTGAAATTTAACATAATTTTCAAAATTTAACAAAATTTAAAAAAAATAACAAATTTTTCAAAATTTAACATAAATATATATAATTTTTAAAATTTAACATAATTTTAAAATTAAAAATGATTTCAAAATAAAATGTTATTAAAAACCTAATCAAATACTTTTTTCTGTAAATAAACAGTAGACCCACCTGACTTTATCACTGAGAGTAGGGTGGGTATCAACCCAGTAAAACCTCCACGCAACCACCGGAACCATCAGAACCACGAGGGTGAGAAGGGCAGTGAAGTAGAAAATGGGTTCCCCGAGAGCCGTGGCTAAGGACCCACTGTATTCACCCCCAAGGAGGAGGTTGTAGGTGAACTGGGCAAAGAGGTACATAGCCAGGGAGCCCCAAATGGTAACGTGATTGAACACTGTCCAGTAGGACGTGTCAAGGCAGATCTGGATATCATTGAGGAAAAAGGAAAATAAAATATAAGATAAGTTATGAATTATCGGTCAGTTTCACATCTTCGGTCATATAAGAAAAAAATCACGATATAATTATATATATATTCAATTTTTATTATATCGTTTTTTTCTTATATGACCGAAGATGTGAAAATGACCGATAATTCGTGATTTATCCTAGTTCGTAATTGGATATTTCTATTAATGAGAGTTAATGTAATAAGCAACAGGTAAAACCATAGGCCTTTATTTTTTTTACAATTAGCTAATTAAATATAAGCTCATCAGGATGAGGTAGTTATTGGTTTAATTACCTGTACAGTCACCACCAGAACTAGAATGGTAGCAACGACTGTACCAAACACCTGGTGATCTGCTATGCTGTGTCCTTCTCTACTGACGGCGGAGTAGTACGCTCCTGAAGGGGGAGAACAAGTTAGGATGGAGGTGCTAGGTATAAGATATTATTGATATACTTTTTAGGAAATAATTTTAATAGCTATATAACTATTTAAATTTAATCATTTTCATATACTGGAATAGATTATACATCATGAAGAAGAACATGCTGAATAATGGTATTACATCAGAGAAAGAATGAATAATATTAAATTCGTGATTGATTATAAATTTTAAAAAATATTAATTTAAAAGTAATTGAATTGACATCTACTCACATTTCTTCATATTAAAGTTATAAGGCTATAGCTATTTATTATTACAATGGTATACATTGGGTAGAAGCAGCATGCTATGACAATGAAAAGTGGAAGATGCACAGTAAAATAAAGTGCTGACACGCAATGATAATAACCACACAAACATACGAATTACTTACACTTGCTGAAAAAAGAGAAAACTGCAATGCCCTTACAGTGAGGTTATATTGTCTAATAGCAATTATTTTATATAGAGTAGTTACAGAAAATTTGGATGGAGGGTGCATTTCTTTTTATTAATTTCGGTCTTTTCCAAGTAGCAAAAATTTGAAATTATGTTTTCTTGAATTAAAGTCTCAGATTTTACTATAAACATATAGCCATGTTAGTTGCAATGGTGTTTAAAGTTATGTTAAGCAGTAAAATGTCGATAAAGCTGAATCAATACAACATGCTAATAGAGAAGAGATAACTAAGTTTGTTAGTTGGCTTCAAACTGACAGGGATTGCACTAGTCTCCAAAGCTGTAATTGGGGCCCAAACTCACCGTAAGGAATGAAGAAAAGCACCCCCGAGGTTACAAACCCATGGGCCGCAGACCTAAAGAACTCCACCTTGTTGAAGAATCTACTGGTCATACCCGGGGTGTAGAGCTTGGGGTGTGACAGACTGTTCTGGGTGTTAACGTCCTGGTCGAAGATGCCCAGGGCCAGTACAGGCATGGAGGTGTAGAACAGGTTGTACACCGCTATGAACATTGGGTTCAGGACTGTCTGCGATAAAAAACATCATTTAGGAGGGCCTGCCCGACTGAAGTTTTCTTCTTCGTTTCAGCGCTTCCGAAGTTTAAAAAGTAGAACCAGTTTCCCGTGGAGAAAATCTTTGAAGCAAAACCCAAAGCACTCAAAAATTCCGTAACCAAAAATATCACTGGTGAAATTATGATATATATGGTGATCTATTTTCTCTGGAGTATATATATAAATATAGTGAAGAGTGTAACACATATAGATTAATTGAATACACAGATATGAATTCATGAAGTGAACACCAAGTGTATGATGATCATGAATGACATTTGGATGAAAAATATTGATACTATAGGTACAAGTGAATAGAGTGGAAATCTAAGGAATCATTTCTTGATATAGTGTATGAAATAATTTCCATAGATTAGAAATTCCACCCTAGTGTGACACTGAGTAGGTAGGTACACTGGTATCGTTTATCGGTGGGTATAACGTGGATCTCAACACTCGCACTCCGCCAACGTGTGTCGGACTCACCGTACGTAAAGAAAAATAGAACGATAGACGTTATGAATCCATTCCACGCGCTCGTGAGGAAGAGTTTCTTATTGAAAAAGCGGTTAGTGTGACCAGGGTAGAAGAGCTTAGGGTAGCGGATAGAGTTAAAATCATCTACGTCCTGATCAGTCATGCCCAGACACAGGACTGGCATTGACGTGTAAAACATGTTGTAGAAAGATATAAAGATCGGATCGTAAACCGCCTGTGGAAATGACATCAAGAAAATAATGTACGATTCTTTAAGATATTTATATTTGATAGTGTATTGATATATTTCATCAAGTGCATATTCTAATTCATTTATTTCTTTTTGATGGTAGCTAGTTATAATACGAATTTTTAGAAATGCTTTTCATATGATTTTTTTCATTTAATAGTTTATACTTTATAGTAAGTTCCAAGTTATCGAACCGTTCCACATTTTAAATCAAATTAAAAATCTGTAATAATTAAAATAGTATTATATACTTTTTTTTGGGATTGAAAATGTGAAATTTTCTGATTACATGGAACTTACCATACTAGCTAGCTATACAGAATTCGGTAAAATAAAATATCTATCATTTATGTCTAATAATTATACAGTTACTATGTCAGATGACCTAACTAGTTTCATGCCAAGTTACTATAAACAATACTACACATTGATTAAAAAAAGTTAATAATAGCAGCTAGCTAATACCTATTCTATAAAAAGTTAAAAAATTATAATTTTAGAATGTAAAAAAAAATGTGTACACATTAAAGAGAACCCGTTTTATCTTTAATATTAATATATATTTGTAATTCTCGACAATTAGATAAAAATTGATAACAAATTCTCATAATGACGAAATCCTAAGAAAAAATAATTAAAACAATGTAACTAACTAACTAATAATTAATAACTTGAACGTATTTTTTATGTTTCAGTGCCTGCTGTTTCATATCGCAGTTAGGGTACAGTGGCAATTACCAGATGTGAGAATTAAATACCTATGAACGCATCAAAATATATTTTAAATAGGTAACCATGATAGCAATTTAAATTATGAGTTCAATTTTTTTTCTAATTTTTTTTCTCTAATATTTTGAGAACTTTTATCCGCTATTTAATTCACATCTAGTAATTGTAACATTAACCTACATTGAATTTCTTTTATTCATTTTAATTAGTAGCTAAATCAGTGTTTTTAGACCACTACTACTCACTTGGGCAGAGAAGCCAACAAAGAAAGCGTACCAGAAGTGGCAGAGAGTGAAAGCGAAATTCTTGTAGAAGAAATACCTGGAAAAGAGGGGAATAATGAAATAATTTAACAAATTTAAAAACAAAATAAGAAGTAGCTATTTCGGAGTTCAAAGATAATGAAGTTGCCTAAATAGTTAGTTAACTAATTAATAAAGAAAAGAACCTAAATAAAATTTAATAAGGTAATTATTAAGCTACTGATAATTTAATTAATAGCATCATAAAAAAATGATAAGATAATTAATAAATTTAATGATGATTAAATTAATTGCATCATAATGAAAAGATAAGGTAATTAATAAACTATTAATTAATTAATTGCATCATAAAATAATGATTATATAGTTAACAAATCTAATGATGATCAAATCAATTGAATCATAATTAAAAGATAAGATAGCTAATAATCTACTGCTAATTAAATTACCTACATCATAATTAAACATAATCTAAAGGGCCGTACACACGAGGTTTTTTTTTAATCTTTCCACCAGACTTTTTCTTCAATACTCTCGAATCATATAATAAAAAACGGTATAAAAAATTCAAAAGTATTGAAGAAAGTCTGGTGGAAAGATTTAAAAAAACCCTCGTGTGTACGGCCCTTTAGATTATGTTAAGATCCTTAACAATCCCCCCCCCCCCTTCCCTCTGCTCACCTCAAGAATTTGCACATCCTATAGTAACTCCATCTGCCATGCACCAGCAGTAGTCTCTCCAAGTACCTAAACTGAGCCATGGAGTAGTCAGAGGAGAGCACCGCTTGCATACCCTCCTGACCTGATATACCAACCCCTATGTGAGCAGCTGAGGAGAAAATAACATTAGTGTGCTATAACACAGGTGAGAGAGAATATTGCACTGAAAAGTTATGTGTGAATTGGAAAATATTATTTCCGCCTAGGGTAAGTTACGAATTATCGGTCGGTCTCACATCTTCGGTCATATAAGAAAAAACGATATAATAATAACTATTTGCTTTTAATTATTACATTGTTTTTTCTTATGTGACATTAGATGTGAAACTGACCGATAATTAGTAACTTACCCTGGTATTTTTTTAGTGCTTTTATTCTAAGTTAGTACAGAGATTAAAATCTTCAAAAGCACTGAAGGAAGCTGATGTCAAAAGGAAAATAAATACAAGGGACTGAAAAGAAGCAGTCAAACAGGAAAGTTCTTCCTTCTCGTTTTCACCATTTGGTGACAATGCTCATGGATGGTGAAAAGCTACTCTAGTATCATATAAACAAACAAGTCTCACTCTTTATCATGGAGACATCATTAGCACCGTCTCCTATAGCCAGAGTCACGGCATTCATGTTTTTCTTCACCAGCTCCACCACCATGGCCTTCTGCAGGGGTGTCACACGACAGCAAATAACTGACTTGCCTGAAAAATAAAGCATTTTAGATTTTCTAATATTTTTTTGAAGTTTTTGTAAATTTCATTTCACAATTTTTCAAAATAGTCATGTCAAGTCTTTTTATTTTATTTTTAAACATTACATTCAATTACTTGCCAATTATGTTTTGACCATATCTAACCAATGTAACTCACACATAGTTGCCACCTCTAGAAACAGCAGTTCAAACTTAGGGTTGAGTGCCCAGACCAGACTGTGACCATTGATGACCAGGGCATAGCCGGAACTGGCCTCACCATCCTCACTCAGAGTGTCCAGACCAGCGTTGTTGTTGGTGGCTGATGTACCGTCATCGCTGGAATAGAGTGACTGAATGAGAGTGATGTCATTGAGAAAAAGAAATGAAGTATTGGGGTAAGTTACTAAGTTCCGAGTTATTGGACAGTTTCACGTTTTCGATCACAGGAAGAACAATAAAAGTTATCATATTAATTCATTGGTATCATATTGATTGGTATCCATGGTACCAAGATGAAGGATATCAAATAAAATATAAAGGTAATGATATAAATTGTATTGTTTTTTCTCATATGATCGAAAATGTGGAACTGTCTAATAACTCGGAACTTACCCTAGCGCCTAGAAGATCTTACAGTATTAAAGATATTACAAACGAATAGATCAGAAAGATTAGGACTGACTTTTTACTTGGAAGTAATGATAAAGGGATAGGAAATGTTAATATGAAAATTCTTGATGAATTGGTATTCAAAAATGGGTTAATTTAATGTGAAGTTAAGACAAAAAGAATTAACTAACAATTGATACGAGTGGTATTAGTTTTAGAATATGGTTTTAGTTTTAGTAGCAAGGCAGCACACAAGATAGAATATTGTTAGTTTTTAGTAAGAAGGCAGCACACTAGATAGAATATTGTTAGTTTTTAGTAAGAAGGCAGCACACTAGATAGAATATAGTTAGTTTTAGTAGCAAGGCAGCACACAAGATAGAATATTGTTAGTTTTTAGTAAGAAGGCAGCACACTAGATAGAATATTGTTAGTTTTAGTAAGAAGGCAGCACACTAGATAGAATATAGTTAGTTTTAGTAGCAAGGCAGCACACTACATAGAATATTGTTAGTTTAAGTAGCAAGGCAGAACATTAGATAGAATATTTTTAGTTTAAGTAGCAAGGCAGCACACTAGATAGAATATAGTTAGTTTTTAGTAAGAAGGCAGCTCACTAGATAGAATATTGTTAGTTTTTAGTAAGAAGGCAGCTCACTAGATAGAATATTGTTAGTTTAAGTAGCAAGGCAGAACATTAGATAGAATATTTTTAGTTTAAGTAGCAAGGCAGCACACTAGATAGAATATAGTTAGTTTTTAGTAAGAAGGCAGCTCACTAGATAGAATATTGTTAGTTTTAGTAAGGCAGCACACTAGATAGAATATTGTTAGTTTTTAGTAAGGCAGCACAC